>PVKE010000636.1:0-131459 GCA_004027555.1 Craseonycteris thonglongyai | reverse complement strand
AATAGCTCTCTCCTGTACTGCTGGTACAGGTGTACATTGGTATAACCAGTACAGGAACCCCTTGACAAGATGTAGCATGAAGTCTGAGCGTCACTTCCATTAGTTATACTTTTCATTATTTTAAGTTTTTAAAAAACGAGAATGTTTTACCTTTACAGTCAGAAATAAAAAGTGTTTTAAATAAAGAATTATGCAAACAAAATGTAATTTCAAGAAGCAAGTTCTTTACATTATTTTCCGAAGCCCATAGAACAATAAAGGCTTCTGTTATGTACCCAGATGAAATATCTATTTCATGATGATAAAGTGCAGGTAACGTGAACTCCATTCAAATTTAGCAATTACAATGGCATAAGGAAGACAGTTCACTAAACAAGCCTACTGGGTAACATGAGACTTCTGAGCACAGAGATAAGAGTTTATGTTTTTGATGGAATATTTCACCCAAGTTAAAGTCAGAGTAAGCCTAGATCCAAAGGTTACTTTCCCACAATAGTTGTGATCTGATGCATATCATATCTAAGATGATAAAAATGAGAGAAAATACACAGCCATCTGATATTCTACAGTTATATTAATTACTAAGATTTCCATTGTAAGATCTTATCAATTATTTTTTAAAATACTTAGCATACAAATTCTTTCAAATTCTTAGGATAGCTGATATATGTACAAGGTAGATATGAGGTAGCTGCCCAAACTAGTTAAGGAATTCCTACTTAAATACCGGTACTTGCAGCAGGCAGTGTATCATTAGAGAAGAGTAATAGTTTTCATCTGTAACACTTCAGCATTCTAAGTGTTCAAAGCTCTGAATAAGATCCATATTTAAAGAGAAAAAACATGGAATGTTTTTTGAAAAAATGAAAAATATACTCAAATTAGGGGAAGCCAGGATGGCTCAGTGGATTGAGCACTTGTTTTGCAGCCCCGAGGTCCAAGAATCGAGTCCTGGTCCCAGTCTGTTTCTTGCCCTCCGTGGCCCCCACCCACCTGTGTGGAAAGAAACCATGTTGAAAACTGATGACATACAACTATGGAGACTGCTCTGGGCCCTCCCCCTTCTCTGTCTCTGTCAAACACAATTAAATGAATGGGGAAGCCAGGATGGCTCAGTGGGTTAAATGCTCACTTTGCAGCGCTGGGGACTGAGGATTGAATCCCGGCCCTGGCCAGTGCAGATCCATGTGCTGAATTGGGGAGTGCCCCCCAGTTCAGTTCTCTCTCTGTCTCTGTATCTCTCTCTCTCTCTCTCTCTCTCTGTCAAAAAAAAAAAAAGTAACCTTAAAAATAAAAACTCCGTTTAAAAAATAAATTAAAAAACTATACTAAAATTTATAATAGTGACTAAAAGTATAGTGGATTAAAGACCAGAAAAAAGTTATAAATGAAAACCACAGATCATTAAAACATATGGTCCCTGAACAAAATTTATCTGTAATAATTCTAATCTAGGGTGAAGGCTTGTATTTTTTTAAATGCTTAATTTAGCTAAGAACACTCCAAGAAATTCTTTCATTAATAACAGCTATGTTTGGATTATGCTGAATTTATAAGGTAAACACAAGAATTGTATGAACTGGATTGGAGATTACTAAATAGGTCTGCATTTAGTGAGCGGGGAGCATTCTAGGAGTTTAAAGTTGAGAAAAGAAAACTCAGAAAGTAGAAGGGGGAAAAGGTGAGTAGTCATTGGCCTTTACGAAAAACTGCTACTGGATGTGAGACAATAAAAACACAAAATACTAAAATGCAAAGGGTGCCAAATTTATCAGAGTCCAAAATGAATCCTTAGGAAAAGAAGTTTTCAGACACTTTGGTTCTCGTAAAAGAAGACTAGCATTCCAAGTTATGGAAGATTTTCCTCATCCCTTCTCCCTCAAATGGTAACTGTGAAACCAAAGTGGTAGACCAAGTGGAAGAATTCAAACAAGGTATTTAGAACAAAATCAAGCCATCAAAGCAACAACAGCAGCAGCGAGGAGGAGAAAACCATAAGGGATATGTATGAGTTTTTTGTTCACTACAGTTTTGTCTATAATAGAAAAAACAAAACAAAAAACACCATGAAAACATTTATATATCCAAAGAAGACTGGAAAAACTGTGAAACAGTCCAACAGTGAAATAAAAATAAAACAGCTAAAATCAGGGACCTCAACCTATATGTGTCCAAATGAACAGATGTTGAAAAAAAGAATAAATGGAAAAAAAAGAAATGACTCCCATAGAAGTTATTTATGTATTTATACACACAGATTTATATATTTCACACATACTGCAACGGAAGAATGCACACTAAGTTCATGGTAACAGGTTGTCTCTGGGGCGTGAGGGTGGGAAAAAAGAACTGAGAAAGTGAATAAAGAGGACTTCAGCTGAAGGTGTTTGTTACAATCTCTCTACTTTTTGTTTGTTTGGCCTAATTTTTTTAACTTTTCAAAAACAATGAATTCAGAGAGGAAAGTAAATTAGAAAAGCTTTTAAAAAAAATCAACATCCGAGCAATGTTTTAAAATAGGCCACAAGGTAACCTGAATCAAACCCCACAATAAGCCAATGAATTCAGTCCTGGTCTTCTCAAAAATGGAAAATCTAGCTTTTGATTTTCCATTATTGAGAAATATTTTTCCCAGTTGATGGGAGTTACAGAGCATTGGGGTTACTTGAAAAAGGAGGGAGTAAATAGACTGACTTCATATACTTCACTACAAAAGTACATTTTAAATAAAACTAATACTCATAGTAGTTCAGCATACCTTCAGAGAGACTGTGAATGTTCACAAGGAACCATGTTCCACAGAGCACCTTCTCTTTCCTTTCTAACTTCCTAAACTCTATAGAACCTCTGTTCTGTTCTACCTTCTAACCTCCTGAGTCCTGCATCTTTCCCTAACCTTATGCATTCCCCTAAGGACCAATCTTTCCTTCTTTATTCACCTCAAATTTTTGTATCTATACTCATAGACAGAATTTTTAAAAGAAAACTTGAGACTTTTTTAAATAATTTAAGCCCTTTCTCAATACATTTTTTTCCTCCCTCTTCACTTTTTCTATTCCCGACCTGTTTTTCCCCTTCCATTCTTTTGCTGACTTAACAGTTGCTTTTAACTGCTAGCAAGCCTCTGGCATGTTTATAGCTTTCATTTTTTAAGGAAACGATACTCCCAAGTAAACCAAACAAAATCCCACTCCACAGTCCAAAGGTCAAATAAACAAGAAAAAACTAAAGTAAAAAATTCTAATCATATTTTGCTGCTTTCCTTTTGGCATGATGGTTAACGATAAAGTTCTAACTAACAAATGAAAGAGCAAAACCAAACTTGCTTGTCAACTTTATCCTCTTTATAGCATTTAAATGTATCTGGAGTCTTATTTCACAAGGCACTTTGATTAATAATAATAATGTCACTTAGAATACATCCGTACAGTTGAGTACTATAGCCTACTAGAACTGTAACCTCAAGATTCACAGTAAAGATAGAACCCATGCACTCTCACCCCGATCCTCCTGGTCTTTAAAATTTTTTCCAAAGTCCTTTGTGTTAAATGCTTTAAGCCAGGGTGTCCAATCTTTTGGCTTCCCTGGGGCACACTGGAAGAATTATCTCGGGCCACAAATAAAATACACTAACACTATGAGTTAAAAAAAAAAAAGAAAAAGAAAAAGAAATCCCATAAAGTTTTAGGGCTGGGCCACACGCAAAGTCATCCAGGGCTGTGCATGCAGTCTGCAGCTTGTGGGTTGGGCAAGCTTGTTTTAAGCTACTGTATCTTTCCATGTAAAAGACGCCTCCACGTATAAGACAACCCCTACTTTTTTAAACTAACATTAAGAAGTCAATATATGGGTTGCTCATGTGAATAAGATGACCCCCAATTTTTGTCTAGCAATTTTAGACAAAAGTATCATCTTATATATAGAAAAATATGGAAAAAAGCATTCTCTCACAAGCAGTATTCAAATGCTAGTCTTCAAAGTACTTTGACATTCATGATCTTATTTGGGATTTTTAACAGCTCTGTGAGGCATGCAGGGCAAATATTTTACAAATAAGGAAAGTGATGCTCAAAGGTCACAATAATGTCACAGGACTACTAAGGGATTTGAGTTCAAAACTCAAGTCTTTCAATTCCTAATCCAGTATGTTATAATTCTGGTGACTAGGTAATTCTTAGATCAGGCATGGTCTTTTATTCAACATGTAGGAATTAGAAAATGTCTGACATGACACAGTCATGTACCCTAGCTTTCAGTTCTGATTTCATTTTCAAATGGCAACTCTGTTGAAAGTATACTGTTTTGTTCTAATGAATTCTGAGCACCATTATTAATGGAAACCTGGGCAAATCATTGACAGGCTCATGCCTACGTTTAAGACTAGACCCTGGGAACAAATCATATGTTCTAATACTTTTAGAATGATTTTCTATGCTTTAGTACCAATCATCATTAATTTTTAAAAATAAAATGTCTACTCTTCTAACATGCCAGAGTAACTTTCTAGTCTGAGTTTCTGAGAAACCAGTGTCTTTTCCTCTGGAGATCTCTATTTCCCTTCAGCCACAAGATTAAAGAACTAAAAGGCACAATTTCTATCATCCCTTAATTATATTCATTTGAAATGTGTAACATGACCAAAATACTAAATGGCACCATCTTCTACCCAGTGTTCAACCCCTATCTATCAGCAAGACCTGTCAGCTGTCCAGCTTCCTAATATATTCCACATTTACTCACTTCTGTCTAATTTTATCCATTTCTGTACAGTGTTCTCTCACCCAAACCAATGTTAACTGGTTTCTAATTGATCCCAGCTTCCTCTATAGCATAATCTATTCTCCACATAACAGCCACAATGAACTTTTAAAAAGTAAATCAGATCATGTCACTCTTCTGTTTAACCACACACACTTAGAATAAAATCCAATATCTTTACCTGACCCTATAGTGTGCCATTTAAGAGCTGGCACCAAATTCATCACCTACCTCTCTCCTGCATCACTAACTTCACTCCAAATACACAGGCCTTCTTTCTACAAATAAGTCAAGTCTGTTTCCATCTCAGGGCCTTTGCATGTCTTCCCTCAGCCTGGAAGACCCGTCTAGATATTCATATTGTTTGCTTCTTGTTATTTAGGTCTTAGTTCAAGTTACCTCATTAACAACAACAAAAAAAGTTTTAAAAAAGCCTTCTCTGACCACAGTAAAAAATAGCAGTACCACCCCCATCGTCTATGATTTGGTTTTATGTGAATTAATCTTCCACTGTCTACAGTCTATAGCCTGACCATCTTCTAAGAACACTTGGAATACTAACATTCTGATCCTGCTAATCTAAAAACCAGAGCCTAAGCAGTAGGGGAACTTTGATGATATAATGTCCAGTTCAAAGTAAAAAATGGCTCCCTGATCTTTTTCTTTTTAATATCCAACAGAAACTCTATTAAACTTCCTTTTCTCTTTTGAGTATAAAATTTTTAAATAAAGCTATTGTTAATCTTTGAAAAATGTTCCCATTACACTTTTAGACTTCTTTTTTAAAATTATAGATTCAAGCCTCTAGATTCTGTCATTACTTTTTAAAGACTTTTATTGTTTTTGACAGAGAGAGACAGAGAGAGAAGCGGGTGGGCCCAGAGCAGTTTCCACAGTTGCATGTAATTTGTTTTCTACACAGTTTCATTCCACAGGTGGGTTCAGGGCTATGCAGGGCAGAAACTGGGCTGGCGGCCTCCTGCATGGTGCTCACCCCAGTTGAGAACCAAACTAGGGGCACACCCCAGTTCAGCATATGGGTCCGCACGGGCTGGGGCCAGGATTCGATCCTCGGACCCAAGGGCTGCAAGACGAGCGCTTAACCCGCTGAGCCATCCTGGCATCCCTGTCATTACTTTTTAACTTGCCTTAAAAAATCATTAGTATTTCTGACTACTAAGCCTTACTCTAAAGTACATAGTTTACTTTCTATCAAATAAAGAAATAAACAATTAATCATAATAGGACTGGGGATCTGGGATCTGTTTTCCCGAGATGAGAAACTGACTTACAAATAGAAAAATAAAAGGTAGAGATAAGCGCATTTTGGAGATGGAGATGTAAGCCATACCAACAATTTTAACAAATGTCTTATAGGGTGGTAAAAATCAAGAAAATTTGCTAATGCTACTTAATTCCTCAGGAGTAAAAGACTGAAGTGATCTGAATAAAGTGAAGGGAGTTCTTTGCTATTAGCCTGAATACTCTTTGAGGGCAAGGGACTTGCACCCAGAGCAACCCGTGTTGTGCCTGACACATAGGGGGCATTTCATAAACATCTGGTGAATAAAGAAATCAGTAAAATAATTCTAGAAATATAGAAGGACTGAATGAACATCCTGTCAAATGATATTAACAGACCAGAAAACTGAACCGTAAAGCAGCTTAGTGGCTTGTCCAATGTGATTCAGTACACACAGGATGCCAGGAGCAGAACTAAGACCAGAACTCAAACTACTCTACTATCTCCCTACAGTTATGTTGGGAAAAGTAGGTGCTGGGCTCAAGAGTTTCAATGTGGGTAAATGAAAGATAATGCATTAGTGAAAAACAATCAAACTGTGATTAAGGACATTGAGTTCAATAATGATTTAGAAAGCAAAAAAGGCCAAGTCCATTACTCTTCTCTCCATTACCAGAAAGGATACTGGAAACAGACAAGAAAACCCATGCAACACTGACATCCTCCAACCTAGCTTTCCAGTCTTATTATACCTAATGCAACTGCTCAAATTAAGTCAACTTTCAGACTGCTCAATTTCACTGCTCAGTTTACATTCATAACAGAATTAAAGTGGCTGTACAAACTGGACTCTTCCCTAAGGATGTAAGGTTACAAAGATAAATTTGCAACTCTTTGTTTTTTGCCCTCTATAACCTTTCCTCCCTCTCAATTCAACCAAACTTTTACTGATTAAAACTGCACAGACATGACTTAACTGTGATCCTCAAGATGTGAACAGGCTCCTTTATCCTATTCCCTGAGAGCCATTTCCTTCATAAAACTAAGATTCTTCTTATCAGCCTAATCAAATTATTACCAAGTAAGTGCCCATTTTGAGAAAGGCCTATGGATTACTTAAATTTTGGAAGAGTAATATTCCCCATCTATACAAGTAGAATCATAAGCAAAGATAAATTTTTTATCCTACATCCAACTAATCTTAACATTAATAAATGGCAATCAACCATAAAAAATATTCATTGAGTGCAATTTGGATGTCCAGTCCCATGTTGAACTACCAGCCTCATCACTATCAAATTCTTTGCTTAGTTTGAATGTAGAGAAAATGTTTCTGGCCTTGAAGAGACAGAAAAAGACTCAACTTATAGTTAAAAGAACTGTTCATATTTTGAAGAACTGAGATTCTCCTCAATATATAATTTTTCCTCCTTTAAACAAATTTTCTACCATCTTTTAAAGAACATTTTGCCTTTAAATAGCAAGCCATTTAGAAGTCAGAAGAATTATTTCTCCATTTACTCACCCCTGGATATTAGATGAACAAAAACTCAGTAAAATCAATTTAAAAAATCTAGAATAGGGGAAGCCGGGATGGCTCAGTGGGTTAAGCGCTTGCTTTGTAGCCCCGGGGACCGCGGATCGAATCCTGGCCCCGGCCCGTGTGGACCCATATGCTGAACTGGGGAGTGCCCCCAGTTCAGTTCTCACCAGGGTGAGACCCTGGCCCAGTTCCTGCCCTGTGCAGCCGCGTGCCCACCTGTGGAATGAAATTATGTGGAAAAACCAATGATGTGCAACTATGGAGACTGCTCTGGGCCCTCCCCCTTCTTTCTGTCTCTGTATCTCTGTATCTCTGTATCTCTCTCTCTCGTTCTCTCTCTGTCAAAAACAATAAAAATAAATCTTTAAAAAAAAATCTAGAATAGTCAGGTATTCAAATCAAAAAGGGACGCTTTGGACTCTAGACATAAATTCACTTCAAATATTAAATACTTATAGAACTCATAAATAAATTCATTTTTAGGGAACTGAGTCTCCAAAGTTACAAAATGTGGGAAAGAGCACTACTACCTTATCTTTACTGCCAGAGGTAGTGACTTTAAGAACTGTCTTATAAAGGTCAACCTTTTATTGGGTCTTCCAAAATCAATTTTTCATAACAAGAAAAAACATCAGTTAAATAAACTGTTAAAATAAGAATAGAACAAGTCAGTAAATTCATAAGCTTTTGCTGTCCTTGGGACCTGAATTCTAGTCCAGACTTTGCAGATACTTTCCTAACTCTGAGTTTTCTCATCTTTAATTTGAGGGCAACTGTCCAAGATTCCCTAAGGTCCCTTCCAGAGTTGAAGGTCTATAACTCTTTGGAAATAATGTTAAAATGGTATTTGCCTCTTCACATTTGCTTTTTAGGAACTAAAAGCAATACGTAATCAGTTTAAATAACTCAAAAGTTATAGAAGCTATAATTGGAAAGTGAAAGTTTCCTTCCAGACACCCAAGTCCCTCTTCTAAAGCCTAAAGACAACCACTGTTTATATCTTCAGAAACAAATAAAAACCTACAAAACCCAATTCTCTCTCAAATACCTTATTCTTTCGAAAGGTTGCAAAGAATTCTATAGTAGTTTTCAGGATTTGGCTACTGCAAACAATGTAACAAATAGGTATATTTGAACATAAGTACAAATAAGCCCAAGAGCCTGTGCATTGTTTATTTTGATAGATACTGCCAAATTGCCTACAAAGTGTTGTAACAATGATATATAACATATACTCTCTGCATGACTCCCTGGTTCCCCCACCTCTGAGTCTCTACCTTCTTGATACACTATTCATCCAGGATGGCCAGAAACAGAAAAGACATAAACAAACCTTTGCGCCAAAGAGCCAGTGAGACTTAGACAAAAAGAAAAAATAAAGCCAGAAAAGTCTTTTATGAATTAAGTGGACAAACTCCAGCCAAAAACATAGCAGAAATGATATGTGGTACCTGTTTGTTTATAAGATTTAAGGTTGCTATTTCCTTCAGGTGTTTGTAAAAGAAGATATGGACAGAAAACAAATTTTGGAGGTGAGGGAGACACAAGGAGTGTAGGTGTACAACTTGCCTTACAGATTCTGTATTCCCAAGGAGACCCAATTCTTAGATTGGGATGTAAATTTAGTAATTTGTATGGCTAAATACTTCCACATATAATCTGGCCACTTTTACCCAGAGATGATTATCAGCACAGTAAAGAGTCAATTTAGTTCTTTATCTTTATCACTGGCAAGGGATCCCTATTCATTCAGCTTTTTACCCCAAAATTAATTGGGTTAGTACATGATTCCAGAGGTGATGAAAATGTTAATAAAACACATAGTAAGCAGCACTTACTGTATTTTTTAAATCTTTTTATTAAATAATTGGTACATTGCCTACCATATAGCAGATAATCAATAAATAACTGTTAGCTATTTGCACCACCCACTTTGAAAATTATCATCTTTGCTTAACAGGAATTACTTGCAAAGAACTATGTAAAAACCAGGCAATTCTAGGAGGGAGGGAGGGAGGGAGGGAGGGAGGGGAGAGAGAGAAGCACATAAGTTTCTAAAAACAAAATAAATATAGTCAAAAGTTCCCATTTTATTGTCCCATAATTTGCTATAACAGCTGGCCCTTGAATAACTGGGCTTTGAACCGCATGGGTCCACATATAAGCAGATTTTTTTCAATAAATATACAGTTGACCCTCTGTATTACCAGGTTTCACATCAGCAGATTCTGTGGATGCAGAGGGCCAATTGTATGCATTGCTCTACATGATTTTATATATGGAACTTGAACATCCGCACATTTTGGTATCTGCCCATGGGGGTGCTGGAACCAATCTTCTGAAGATACTGAGGGATGACTGTGGTTAAGTTTTGGGGGAGTGGAAAGGTATCCATGGCTTTTCGACTTCAAAGGGGTCAGTATCCCTAACCCCCACATTGCTCAAGGGTCAATAAGTATGTATTACATTTTCAGCTGTAGTATGTTATCACATTTTTGGGGTGGAGGGAAGAAAAACTATATTTTGGTCTTATACTAAAAGGTGAAAATAATTTTTCTTAACTTAGAATCAGGGAAATGCAGTACAGCTAATGCAGTATATTTGTTTTCAACAGAAGCTCCACCTAATTTTATAAGTAAGAAACTACAATTTTGGAACACCGAGTATGAGATTATTTCCAACACATTCTTTCCTCGTCACCCAAGTAAATCAACCACATGCGACACTAAATTTCTTTAAGAAAATTTCTCCTTGTTACTCCTATTATCAGGGGATCACTTATTTAAAAAACAAACAAACAAACAAACAAACAAACAAACAAAAACCCTCACAATTTTAAGCGTCAATTGGAAGCACTCAGAATCAAGGCCAACCTTACATACACCTACCCATGAAACTAACCAAGTACAGCAAATCCTATGCTGACGGCCAGAGTATCTCTTTCAGAATGAGGGTGGTTTTCTCAGGCCTGGTTCTAACTACACCACAAATGATCAGCGGGGCTCAATGCCAGACACTGGACTCAGAGGACATAGTTCCAGGTATCCAACACGGCATCAACTTGGAAAGGGAGGGGAGAGTTGAACTAAGTGGGACACAAAGTCAAATAACAGGGTTACTTGGCAAGGGTCCTGCCCATAATATTATCAAAAAATCATGTGGGAGATCTCCAAATTGTAATACTAATAAAGAAATCCTTACCTGTAGGCATATGATTTGGATAGGCCCTTTAAGACTGATTACAGCTGAAGAAAAATTAAAGTCTAAGTGCTGGCAAATTCTACCAAAGGAAGTTCAATGTCCCATCTATCAGAACGAATTCTACAAATCTGTAGACAAGTTTTAGGTTAAGAGTTTTCAAATAAAAATTATAAAACGGAAGCTGGGATGGCTCAGCAGGTTAAGTGCTCGCTTTGCAGCCCTGGGGACCGAGGATTGAATCCTGGCCCCAGCCTGTGTGAACCCATATGCTGAACTGGGGTGAGCTTCCCATGTAGGAGGCCCCCAGTTCAAGTCTTGCCCCCTGCCCCAGTCCCAGTTCAGCCCCTGGCTCAAGGGGGCGTGCCTCCCATGTGGGAGGCCCCCAGGCCTGCATGGCCCCACACACCTGTGTGGAACAAAAACTGATGATGTACAACTATGGAAACTGCTCTGGGCCCTCCCCCTTCTCTCTGTCTGTCTGTCAAAAACAATAAAATAAATCTTTAAAACGAAAGAAAAACAAACATTCCAATCAAATAATTAAAGCAGCAGGTCTCAGACAGATGAAATAATTACATCCCTCAATACAATCCACTGTTTCCCAGACACATAAGAATCTGTTTCTTGGATTTGAGATTGGTATTAAGTGGCAATGGATCAAGGAGAAAGAATAAATGACTACTTGAAACTAATCCAAAAATCAAATCTAAAAACATTCAATTTAACACTAAGCTTGCACATACTGTCAAGAACAAACTACACTATTTGGCTAAATGACAACCTACTATGACATAAAATAACGGTTCATGATTGGCTGTAGACAGTCCGGTAACCAAAGTATATATTCATTGGTTACTGCCCATACTTGCCACAAAAGTTTATCCAATCAAATCACGTAATGCAAATTACTTCCCAAAGTAGTTTTTATCACTGTATGAGTTTGTTTTTTTTTAAGATTTACTTTTATTGTTTTTGACAGAGAGTGAGATACAGAGACAGAGACAGAGACAGAGAGAAGGGGGAGGGCCCAGAACAGTCTCCATAGTTGTACAGCACTGGTTTTTCCACATGGTTTCATTCCACAGGTGGGCCCGGGGCTGCACAGGGCAAGAACTGGGCCAGAGTCTCACCCTTGTAAGAACCAAACTGGGGGCACTACCCAGTTCAGCATGAGTCCACTCGGGCTGGGACCGGGATTCGATTCTCGGTCCCCAGGGCTGCAAAGTGAGCGCTTCACCCACTGAGCCATCCCGGCTTCCCCTGTATGAGTTTTTAATATGTACTCTATTCAAGGCACAGTAGTCAAGGCACAGTCCAGCAGAATGGAGGTGCATTAGTTTTCTATTGCTGCATAAAAATTATCAAAAACTGATGTCCAATGTCCTTGAGACTACCACACAATTTATAATTAACCTCATCACTTCTATATATATCTCATGTCTTTAAACTTTGACTTTTGCTGTTAACTAATTCCAAATGTCTTTACATTATAGTTGACAATGAAGATGATACTGTTATCATTATTCTATAATGAAATTATGACCTTTATTTTGATTCCTACCATAATTTTAAAAGATTAAAACTCATTAAGAAAGAAAATTTTTTAAATTAATTTTTAAAACACTAGACAGTCTATAGTGAAATCATTCACAATTTATTGAGGAAAAAAGACTGGAGTCAGTACAGATTCTTTGATGCCTCTCTATCTTCAAGTAGTGATAACTGAGTAGGAGAATAGATAAGTCCATCCATTTTCTTATTTGTGAATTTGGTCAAAGAATTGGTGAAAGTTTAGAGAAATTTGTGAAAATGAGGTCGGTGGCATTATGAAAAGTTCTAACCAGATCCTTATTTAAAAAGTACAAGAGAAGAGCATCCACAGAACTCTGGGATAAACTCTAAATGCATTTCTTTTTTTAACAAGTTTTATATACAGTAAAATTTACCTTTTGCATAAAATTGTTATACAGTCTGTAAATTTTGACAAAATTCACATGTGACCATCACCACGATCAAATATAAAAGTTTATAAGTGAATTTTAGGACAACAATCACAATTAAGAGTTATCTAAAGCACTTACTTTCAAAGATTTCTACCAAGTAAAAACAGATAAAACAGGACCTAAAAATTTAAGCAAGGATTTACTGAAAATAGAGAAATACTGGCTCCTCTCTACTTATACTCCTGCCTTCTAGCCAATCCAAACCACTACCATCGCCCCCAATTCTGTAATCCCCGTGGCATCAGTTACCATGTACCTAAAACCAACTTCCTGCTATGAGATATGTCATGGCTATCCCATAGGCACCTCAAACTCAGTAAGTCCAACATGGAAGCCCATCTTCCCTCCAAAACCTACTTTGCAGTAATCCTACCACGCAGTAATCCTACCACTCATCCAAGTGCTCAAACTGAAACCCAGGTGTCAACCTTAACTCCCCGATCTTCCTCGCTACCCCTACCCCAATTTAGTCAATCACTATGTCTTGTCAATTCTACCTCAGAAATACATCCCCAAACCATCTATTTCTCTTGATCCCCACAACCAACAACTGCTTAATTAATTCATTAGGAAGCTACAGTATCACCTTACTTAATGCAGTATTTTCTTTTAATTTCCATTTAACTTAATTTCCAAGTGGAATTAAATGCTTCCTCCTCCTCACTGTCTCAATGTGTAGACAGACCTCTTGCTATTGTAATTACTTGTCTTTCCCACTAGACTGAGTCCCAGAAGGGCACTTAACTGTGTTATATTCCTTGGTAAACCTGGTGTCTGTGCAGTGTCCAGTAAAAAATGGATGCTTAATAAATGTTTGAAAAACAAATGAGTGAATATCTCATGATTCAAAAAAGATCACCTCAAAAAGATTTTTACTTCCCTTTGCTAAGATTCCACATTTACCAAGTGATATTTTGTTGAGTCCAACCAACACAGTAAGTTACTAGTTGTATGATTTCATGCCAAATTATTACACTAAAAAAAACTTTTCTGTGCCTCAGACTCCTCACATGTAAAAAATACAGATAAGAATACCTCCCTCATAAGGTTGTGAAGATTAAATGAGTCAAATACATGTAGAATCTTAGAGCAGTACCTGACACATGGTAAGTGCTCAGTAGACATTAGCTATTGTTAGTAGTTTTTTAGTAATTCCCTGATGCGAGGAGGGGATGGACTGAGCAGGCATGTGTATTCTAGGTCATGGAAAAGGGTACCCCTCAATGCATGTTAATGAAGTGGCATTCTGGTTTATTTGTCAGCCCCTTGCAGTTTGGTTAGCCACTTTTCCATGAGACCAATTAACCCTGGGGACAATGAAGAAACGAAGTTTACTTGGAAAACTGAGGAATGAATGGATCCTGAATCATGAAGATCCCATCAAAGTTAGGAGCATCCTGAGAGGGTTTGTAAGAGTTAGTTGGCCACCTTATGACACTTCATTTTGGTTCTCTCTAAAAGGCAACATTTTGTCAAAGATAGTACAATTTAGTGAAAAGAATGTGATGCTAGGAGGAAGATACTTATGAAGTATGTGACTAATCAGCTTTGAATATGACCTGTGTACTTAGAAAGAAAGTCTGAGTTTAAAAGAAGTACTAGGCAGCTCTCAATTACCTACCCTAAAGGAGATGAAAAGTGGTATAAATAACTCAAAATGGATAGTAAAAAAGAAATCCTTAAAATTTTAGAATATATTATGTAATTTCTCCTACAGATTTATATCCAAAATTGTATTTGGGCTGAACTATTTACACAGCCTGGCCATACATTCAAGCCATCATAGGAGTGAATTAAAAATTGAAAAAGGAAGACAGCATGAGATAAATTCCTACAGATAATTTACATGAGGATAATTTAAAACTATTATTTTGTAATAATTCTTCTCAATCCCACAGCATTCTCTTGAGGTTCAATCTTAAACATAAAATTCTTTCAAATGAAAATCTCCAATGTCACTTAGAAGTAAAAGATGAGAACAACTAAGTTTCTGAGGGTGAATCAATCTAGACTTCAGAAGCCATGACAGAATCATCCAACTGAGGATTTTTGCTCCACATATGTGGAGGTGCATTATTGTGCCTAAAGAGCTAGAAGTGAATATCAGCCTAACTGCAGGCCAATTTATTTCCTAAAGCCAAAGTGTTCTTGAAAGGTTATGTAACAATATCAGTGCCAGAAAGTATACTTCAGTATTTAAACACTTTGATTTTATAGAAGAAATTGAGATCCACAAAAGCTGCAAAATGTCTGCCAAACTGTATAATAAAATAAACATTTAAGTATTTGGAAGTTGAAAATTTTTGAGATACAATTGATATATAATACTATATTAGTTTTAGGTATACAACGTAATAATTTAATATATGTACATATTGCAAAATGATTACCACAAGTTTAATTAACATTCATTACCACACAGTTACAAAAAAAATTTTGTGATGAGAACTTTTAAAATATACGGGAAGTTCATTATTGAAGTAATTCACTTATATAAATAAATAACCTCTATTTCTTGCAAAAAGAGACTTTAATGTACTCAGTTTGTTTAAATTAGGCCACATCTACATATCTGCTTTATCTTATAGGTCCATATCACATAACAGATATAACTAAAAATAAAATCAGTTCTCTAGGATATAGCTTTACTTCCATACAAGCCTCTCCACTATACTACAACATGAACACTTCTTTCCCCTTAGTCTAGCAGCTGGGCTCTACAATTTGTCAACTCACACATACAACCACGTGCCTTCTTCATTTGTTTGAAAGCCAGGAATGTTCTCCTACCTCTTATTTGAGTATTATCCTTCTGGATTCAGGTCAAGTTCCACCTTGCCTTGCTTGAAGCTCTTCCTAATCACCACAGTTCTCTCTGAATTCCTGTCATACTTATTGTAACTTTCTTGACAGTTAACAAATGTTATTATACTTAGAATCCCTTACCTGATAATTAACACAGGATGTCTAGAATTGTAATTGTTCTGTGTATACCAGGGCTATCCAGAAAAAAATCCATCCAAAAATGCCTCTATTTTTCATATGGCATGGCTGGATACTCTCCAGACAGCCCTGGTATGTCTTCCCCTACTCCAAAATTCTCTTGGGAGGTCCAGTGAGACCTTGGAATCAGTACTTAAAAACCAAAACAAAACAGCTGGTAGAAGAATATAATCAATTTTTTCCTTTATCAAAATGTCCTTTAATGCTGTCTAAATTTCTTTTTACAGAAGATATTTTATAAAAAACTACATAAACATTTAAAAAATAATTAGGAAAAAATAGCACATTACATACTCTTTACAGTTTATAGCAATTCCACTTCAGGAATCCATCCTAAGGAATTAATGTGATCAGTACATAAAAATTTATGTACAAGAATGTTCATTCATCACAGCATAATTTATAAGCAAAAACTGGAGAAAAAGGAAGTTCACTAGTAGGGAATTGGCCAAATAAAATAAGATGCACTTACACCACAGAATTCTATGTGCAGTGGTACTTTGGTACTTAGTGTGAATACCAAACAAATAACGAGTACCAGTACAAAATTTTCTCATCAAAATGCATTGAGTACCAAATTCAACAAGTTTCAAAGCAGTTGAGTACCAAGGTATGACTATAGTTACTTTAAAAGACTATTTTTAAGTAACATAAACTTTTTTTTTAAAGATTTATTTTTATTTTTGACAGAGACAGAGAGAAAGGGGAGGGTCCAGAACAGTCTCCATAGTTGCACATCATTCGTTTTTTCACAGTTTCATGCCACAGGTGGGAGTGGGGCTGCACAGGCAGAAACTGGGCCAGGGTCTTCACCCCGGTGAGAATCAAACTGGAGGAACTCCCCAGTTCAGCATATTGGTCCACACGGGCTGGTGCCGGGATTCGATCCTCGGTCCCCGGGCTGCAAAGTGAGCTCTTAACCCCCACTGAGCCATCCCGGCTTCCCCAGTAACATGAAATTTTTAACTTTTTTTTTCTATTTTTTCATTTTTTTATTACAGAAAAGTCAAATCTTGGTTCTGAATATAAAGTGTAGATTTTTAAAATTACACACAATTTTGTAAGGATGCGTCTATAGTGCATTTACTTACATTTACTACTATCACCACCACTGAAGAGAAGTAATCCCTAACAATGTGTCAAAGTCAACATGCAATTAACTTCCCTGTTGTTTCATGTTATTTCTTCAAACAAGGAGTTTCTGAAATAACTGACCAATAACTTCCGCTGAAGGAAGTTTCTCACCTACGCAGAGTAGGTTTCCCTAGGGGGTGACAGAATGGCAATGAGTCAAGTCATCAAGACAAGTTTTATTCCAGAAGTCAAACATCACTACCACAAACATCATCAGACCACCAAGATAGAGAGGAACCACCACTAGTTGATTTAGCATCTCTGGTCAACAGGTGTGAGTACTGGGGTATCCTAAGACCAACATGGTACTCTGTGTCTTTGTGATGACAGGATTCCAGCTTCAATGGCTCCCAGAGCAATTCTACTTCAGATGCTCATCCACACTTTCATATCTTAGCAAGGGTCTCCTGGAATTTTCTCTACTTCCCAGGTACCAACTTCTGAACTTTTCTCTCTGAGCTCCTATTCCCTCTACCAAGAGGAAGGGAAGAGTCAAGATGAGAAAACAAAGTTGGAAGAATAGAAGGAAAGCTGGTAAAGTATGAACATGGTGAACAATGGAAAACACTGTACAAGAAACAGGTAGGGACCATATGTATTCAGAGGGCCTAACAGTTCATGAAAAGATTTTGTATGTTGTTATTTTCATAAATTTTGTTGTTCCCGTGGTGAATCAATTTTATATAAATGAAACCTAGATCTATGTTTCAAACCTCATCTCCCCTTCCAAAACCTAGTGCAACAGATTCAACTGCCTGCCTGCTTAGGCAGCCTCTCCTAAATGTCAATACATGCAAAGCTAAACACCATCTTTTTTCCCAAACCAGCTCCTCCTATTTTATATCTGCTAACAGACAGATCATTTCATCTCAGATGCTAACAGGTATCTCAAAGCCATCTTTCATTCCTTGCCTATCGTTCATTGCCAGTATACATAGGTTCCACAGGTCCTCAAATCTCCAACCTACTGCTATTCTAGTCCCCTTACCACCATCCTACTTCATACTAGCATCAATTTTTGTTCAGATTACTAGACTAAAAAAGCTAACCAGTTCTTTCCCCCATCAGATTTATCCCATATATCATTTAGATACTTTTAAAACCACCAATAATGTTAATACAAATGTATTACCTCAAGTTCTGACTTCAAGTTCCATTTATATACATGTATCTATCTAAACATATTTATAGCTTCATTCACATCTCAAATTTAGCATGTCTAAAATTGAACTCCTGATTTCTGTTCTTCCCTCCAAATTCCACACCTACTCCTCCCATTCCTTTATCTCCCAATCCCATCTTAGTAAATAGCACCTCTACCCAACCAATTGCTTGAGCCAAAAACCTGAGAGTCATCTTGACACTCACTTCTCCCTCAACTCCCACATTCAATTTATAAACAAATTCTTTCTTTAAAATACTACTCAAATCATCTACTCTCCACTGCCTCAGTCACTGAGTCCCACCTGCAGAGATTCTTAAGTAGTACAAGCTGCAGCCCAGGCCACCAGGATTTTTTTAAGTTCCCCAGGTGATTTTAACATGCTGCTAAGGGTGAGAACCATTGCCCTAAGGTTCTGGACTCCCACTAACAGCTCTGACCTTATTTCTACTACTTTCTCCTTTGCCCACTTAACTCCAGCCACCCTGGCCTCCTTGCTGGTTCCTTCAATTTGCCAGGCACATGCATTCCTCATAGCTTTTCCCTTTGTTATTCCCTCTGTCTGGAGTTTTGGTTCATTCCTTCACCGTCTACTGATATTTACTCAAGTACTATCTTTGTAGTGATTTAATGAGACATTCCCTGGCCATTCTATCTGAAACTGCAATACCCATACCCACCCCAACACTCCCTATATCTCTTTCTCCCGCTTTTTCTCCTTGGGATTTACCACCTTTTAACATACCATATATTTTATTTATCTTGTTTATGCACTTCATGAGAGCAGGGATTTTTGTCTGTTTTGGTCCTTAACTATATTCCCAGCACCTAGGATAGCATCTGACATAGGGTAGATAATATTTAACTCCACAGGAAGACTTTCCCAAATTCCCCCAACCACCTAAATATAATTTCCCCATTATTCCTCTAACAGTAATTTCTTTCTTTCTCTTTTCTTCTATCGCACTTTCTCTTTCTTTCTTGCTCTCTCTCTCTCTTCCTTTCAAGATTTATTTGACTGTTTAAGAGAAGGTAACAGAGAGAGAGAGAGAGAGAGAGAAAGGGGTAAAGCCCAGAACAGTTTCCATAGTTGTACATCATTAGTTGTGACAGTTTCATTCCGCACAGATGGTTTTGGGGCAGCGTGGGGCGGGGGGACTAAACTTGGGGCCTCCTGCATGGGAAGCAAGAACCTTTGCCACCATCCCAGCAGTTACCAGTTGTGCCTCAGTTCAGGATATGGATTTGCACAGGCTGGGGCCAGGATTTGATCCCCAGACCTCGAAGTTGCAAGGCCAGCGCTCAACCTGTTGAGCTAGCCCGGCATCCTGGTAATTTCTTCCTTTTATTCATAACACTTATAGTAATTTGTAATTACATTTGTGTTTATTTGTTGAAGCTCTTTTCCTAGACTGTAAATTCTACGAGAACAAGAATATTCCATTTGTTTCACCATTATATAAACCATTCTTTAGGCTGAAGTGGCACAGTGTTAACTATTTAAAAAATAGTCAATGAATTAATTAATAAATGAATGAAATCAAATACATTTTGTGAAAGCACATTCTGATTGTGTTATTTTTTTCAATCAGAAACTTTCAAAGTTTCTCCATCACTCACCACATTAAATCCTAACTGCTTGGCCTTGGTAGAAAACCTTCCATGTTCTGGGCCAATTCACTTTCCTGTCTTATTTCCCATTATCCCATGTGTGTCTTGCTTCAGCTACACTGTACACTATTCATTATTTCTGGTCCACACCCAATACTAACAAACACTGCATTTCCCCACCTCCACATTTTTGCTCATGGCATTCCTTCTACCTGAATTCCCTTCTCATCTTTGCCAATCAAAATTCCAGCCTTCACATTACTTACCTTCAAAACCACCTGAAATGTAATCTTCACAAAGACAGTCCTAATTCCCACCCCAACTTCCCCAACTGAATGATTTCTTCCTCTTCTAAACACCGAAATACGAAATATTGATTTAATTCCCCACTCATTTCAGAACATACCCATTCTCTACCTTTTACAAAAACTTTTGTTTATAGTCACTCAATAGATATTTGTTGAAATGAAGTTAACCCCATTACTCCCTTTTCTATCATAAAACATTTAAATTGGGAATGGGGATTCTCTTTAGAAAGACCCTTTAACAATTAAAAGATACAAAACTGGAATAGCTTTCTCTTCAATGCCTTTCTGAAAAGGCAAGAGCATTCCAAATGCAATTTTTGGAGCTCAGATTCTTAAATGCATACAACTGCTTGAAAAAAATGTTAAGCTGCAATGTGCTACTATGATGACAAAAATTTCAAAAGCCATATTAAAATGTGTTGCCCTAAGATTATCACATACTTGAAAGACTATCTGGCTAAAAATAGGAATACTTTAAACTGTGCTGTCTGAAAACAATAAATATTAGAAAAACATACCTGTTCAACAAAAATCTAAAACTTTTATGATCTTTCCAAGTAGCCAATTCATTTCTCCATCATGTTAAGTGATATTAAATAACAATAGCCTATTAGGGTTAGGATTAGGGAAAAAAAACAAAACAAAAACCCAAAAAAACCAATAGCCTAGCAACCCAGTAAAATTCTACCATGAAATGTAGAGGTACTTGTTGTACCTCAAGTAACAGACCTCTGTTTCCCTGCCTACACCCTCTCATAAGGTGTGGTTCCCAAAGTGTAGTCCATGGATCCTTGGAGGGTCCTTTCAAGAAGTCTATGAAATCAAAACTATTTCCATAATACTAAGAAACTGTTTGCCTTTTTCATTGTGTTAACATTTGCACTAGTGGTACAAAATCAATAATGGGTAAAACTGCTGATGCCTTAACATAAATCAAGGTAATGGCATCAAATGGTACTAGAGTTATGTGTCATTCATCACCATATACTGGTGATTCTAAAAAGTCAATTTCACTTAAGAATGAGAACCCATACATGATGATGCCACTTTGTATGGGCAAAAGATCCATTCAACGTGCAAGTCAGGCCAATGGATTTTAATGTAACAGTAACATCAATATGATTTCAGATTCTACACTACAACTTAACTTATAAGAAAGTACATAGTGTAGAACTGTACACCTAGAACCCATGTAGTTTTTACCAACCAATGTCACCTCAATAAATTTAACAATTAATAAAAATAACAATTGTCAAGTTTTGGTATAGTACTACAAAATATACACAATTGTCTGAAAATACTTCTCCCTTTTCCAACTACATATCTTTTGAGGCCATATGTTCTTCATATACTTCAATCAAAACAGTCTATTGTATCAGACTGAATATAGAGGAGATATGAGAATCTAGCTGTCTTCTACTGAGCCGGATATTTAAGAGATTTGCAAAAAATTTTTAAATGCCACTCTTCTCACTGATATTTTCAAAAGTTACTTTTCATAATAAATATATTAGCATGAGATAGTTTTTTTAAGTAATAAAGAGCTCTGAGACCAAAAGTTTAAGAACCACTGCTCTAAGAGAATCTGCCTCAGATGCCAGTACCAAATCCCCCTTCCTTCATCTTCAACCACAGCTGAGCCTGGGCACATATCTGGCCCAAGGGAAATCCAGCCTTAGACCAAAACAGATATCACTCAGGAATCTGAATTAAGCCTCCTGGATACTGAGGTCCACTCATGACGGAACACTAGACTCCATTAACTCTTACTTCTAAAGTCCTTGGAACTGAGGCCTGGATGTTCAGCTTTTCCTTGGATTCTACAACAGCTATTTTATTTTGATATATCGTTTGAATGAGCTATTTTAAATAGGTTTATTTTCCTTATGATCAAGACAGCCTTAACACCATAGAACCTTAATGCCATTACCAAAAGTGTTTTATTTGGTGTCCTTTTCTGAGACAAATTATAATAAAATTACCCTCAATTTGAAAGATCATATCCCAATATAAAAATGAAAATCACTCCACAAGGACTAAAAATTAAATGGAAATTGCAGGCTCATTCAGAACAAGAGATAAACTTAATGATCAGCTACTAGATAAGGGAGGCTTTTATTTTCTTTTTTTGGAGAAAGCCATTCTATATATCATATCAATATACTTTAGAGAGCAAATGGCTTCATTAATAAATACCATTCTGACAGGGTTTTTCAGGGTGGTTGATAAACAGAAAAAGAATAAGGTTAGTAATACTTGTCCTACCAGATTCGCATAATTATTACAAAGCTATGTTAATTAAAACAGTGCAGTACTAGCACAAGATATGCAAACAGACCCATGGTACAGGATGGAGAGTATAGAGACAAACCTTCATATATCTGAAAACACAAAAGTGGCATTATAAAGTAGTAGGGTGAGACCGGACTATACAACAAACAATGCTGGGGTACTGGGTTATCCTTATGGAAAGAAAATTAAATCCTGGGTTACTTTTATGAAAAAAAAAATGATTTCGCTCCTTACTTCATACTAACTATCAAAATAAATTCTAGGTGAATCAGAGACCTAAATGTAAAAAGTAAAACTTTATAAAGCTTTTAGAAAAATATATAGGACATAGCCAGTACCTCAGTATAGAGTCCCTCATTAAGACACAAACAAAAAAAAACACCACAAGAGAAAAACCTAATAAATCTGACTGTTAAAGTTTAAAACTTAGTTTCAGTAAAAGATAAAACAAAGTTAAAAAAACAAATTAAAACACACCCACCATTAGAATGGCTATTATCAAATAAACAGAAAATAACAAGTTTCGGGGAGAATGTAGAGAAATTGGAATCCTGTGCACTTTTGGTAGGAATGTAAAACAATGCAGCCATTATGGAAAATAGTATGGCATTTCTTAAAAAACAAACAAACAGGGGAAGCCGGGATGGCTCAGTGGGTTAAGCGCTCACTTTGCAGCGCCGAGGACCAGGGATCAAATCCCGGCCCCGACCCGTGCGGAACCACATGCTGAACTGGGAGCTCCCCCAGTTCAGTTCTCTCTCTGTGTCTGTCTCTGTATCTCTCTCTGTCCAAAATAAATAAATAAATAAATACATATTTAAAAAACAAACAAACAAACAAACAGAATTCCCTATGATTCAGCAATTCCACTTCTGAGTATATATCCAAAATAATTAAAAGCAGGATCTCATGTTCAGAGCAGTATTATTCACAATAGAAAAAATGTGGGAACACATTTGTCCATTGACAGATAAATAGATAAAATGTGCTATACACACAAAATGGAATTTTATAGTGCTTTAAAAAGAAAATTGTGACACATGCTACAACATGAATGAACCTCGAAGACATTATGCTAAGTGAAATAAGCCCAAAAGAAAAGGTCAAATACTGCATGATTCCACTCATACATAGTATTGAAAGTAGTCAAAATCATAAAAACAGAAGGTAGTACTTATTTCTAAATACCAAGAATTATGTAAATCTCAAATTAAGGAGATGAATGATTACACATACATTTTTTTCTTACAGATAAATAAGTAGACAAACAAATAGACAGGAGGGGCATCAGAAGCCTTCAGAGAAGCCCTTCTTTAGGTAGGTGGTGCCAGAGCAGGAAGATTTATGCCAACAGCTTCTTAGAAACAGTCAAGAACAAAGTCTTCATGGTCATATAAGGATTACTGTCTGAATGTTTAATTCCCACTCTGAGGTCCGCATCTCCTAAAGTGGCTTGACCAGCTTTGCCACACAGAATAGCTAGGCTACTCCCACCAATTCAATTAAAACGTAACCATAGTTGTAAGAATGAAGGCCCAAGCATTTCCTAAAGAGGCTATACTGTAGAATCACTTTTCCTATAATGAGAGCTTGTAAAAAAACAAAAGTAATGCTACTGGATCTTAGAAGCAAATGTGTCAGCACAGCCTTTCAGAGTGATTCACCATGCCTGAAAACAAACACAAGAAACAGGTGTGCTTCCCTGAATACACAACCAGAACTTAATACAGGACCAGTATTGTTTTATGAAACCAGGTTGAGAATAACCTTATAAAGCTGGAATTAAATATGACAAGATGGTAAAAGGAAAACTGATTTCAGATAAATATCAGAATACTGTTATTCTCAGGCTTTAAATAACCTGAGATCAGTAAGATTACTCAAAATACCACTACACTGTAAGAATCTAATAAAACATTTTCTGCTAAGGCAGGAAGGAATTAGGCCATCCCTTAAGACTAGCTTTACAATGTAGTTCCACTGTATCTTTCATTTGCATTAACCTTCATTAGTGTGATGGAGTTTCAGAAAACACTGTGGATGAACCAACACTTCTCCTGAGTCTACAGAACATGACAGAAATCCACAGGATTCAGCATTGTTCCAGGTACTGAGTTAAGAGAGCTAGATATTAGCTAATGGCCTATCTGGAAATTTTCTCTAATTAAGAACAATTTGTCTCACTACTTTTTATTATAAAAATCTAGTGATAATGAAAAAAATATGCTATTATAGCATATTATATAACGTTCCAACTGTGTGGAGAAATGCATGAAAATGAAGAAAAGAAGAAAGACAAACACATACTTGTGCATATACACACAAAGATGTCTTTATATAACAATCAAAACCCCACGTCTCCCAGAAAGCTTATAAACACAATTTTGGTCTCTAGGTTTCATTTTGTGTACCTTTCATCTCTGAAAATAAAAGTTTGCTTATGAGAGAAAAAAATTCCCATCTCTTCTACAGCAAACCTTATATTAAAGGGGGATGGAAGTATAAGGAAACAATACTCTCTTCAGAGATACTACCTATCTTTCATAAAAAGTATTCAAGACAAGGGATCTGTGAGGTCTAAGACCCAGAATCCAGCAATGCCAGGTGGCATAGAAGTGAGTCAAACAGTAGATGCACTGTGTTAAAATAAAGGCACCTTTAGTTTTTAGAATTTGGTTCAAGAAGCTCCATAGGGAGACGAGAAGCTCCATAGGGAGATGAACAACATAATTTACTAATCTCTCTCTCTCTCTCTCTCTCTCTCTCTCTCTCTCTCTCTCTCTCTCTCTCTCTCTCTCTCTCTCTCTCTCTCTCACCTTCTCTGAAAACAAAATAAATCTTAAGGAAAAAAAAAATTTTAACCTGAATCTAATCAAACCTTCAGACTTTACTGCCACTTTATAAGAAATACAGGGTATAAAGAAACAAATTAAATGAAACTGTAAGGAAACAATAAGAAAATTCCACAAGTGATATATTCTATAAGGCAAATGGCCTGGTATCTTCCAAAAGCCAGTATCATGTGGCTTCTAAATAAATTCTTCTAGATTTCAAAAGAGACTAGAGAGACATATTTGAAGAAAAGAATACCAATAGCTAAAAGGTCTTCTTCAAGACAACTGGGAAAATCTGAACATGAACTGGATATTAGATGGTGTTAGGAAATTACTGGTAACTGCCTTAAACTATGACAATGTGTTGTAAGAACAATTAAAACAATCTCTGTATTTTAAGAAAATGTTTCTAACATATTTAAAGTAATAGTATTAAGGTGGCACAATGTCTGCAATATAAAAAATTTATATATTACATATAAACACATGCACATATATCAAACAAATATAGCAAAATGTGAACAACTGTTGAATCTAGGGGATAATTGGTATAAAGGTGAAAACTGCACTATTCTTTCAATTTTTCTATATGTTTAAAAATTTTCCCTTAAACAATTGGAAAATAAAAGGGGGGGGGGGAGGCAGGGGGAATGCACTTGCTCCAGGAAGGCGTCCCAAATGAACTCTCCTCTAAACCTTCATCACTCGTTTACAAAGTCCTCTCAGCATGGGATATAATACAATGTATTACCATTACTGTTCTGTTTCTAACTGTTCTCTGTTTATTTCATATATTCTGTAAATTTGGTTTTCCAACAAGACTGTAAGCTCCTTCTAGCACCTTTTCTATTTCCTCACAGCTCATGGTGAAGTATTCTGCAACCAACAGACTTAAAAAGTACTAGTACCAGTATTCTATGTAGGTACTCAGTAAAGTACCTTAACTGAGTTAGTTTTTCAATTCCTTAACAGAATAACAGTTCACTGGTATTAACAATTTTGAGTCACAGCTATCAAAAGATTATAAAACCTCATTTCATAGAAATTTCACATAGAAAAACTAGCTCTAACAGTAAAAGAAAGAAATTAGAATACAGGTTTTATATGTGTCCCTAGCATTGTCATGGGTTTGCTATGTTATCCAAGCATATGACTTTATTTATTCTCATGACATTATTCTTCAGATGAATAATATCTTCTACCACCACCCCATCTGCAAAACAGCGAAGGTATTTATCCACAACTCCTGGGTGTAATGAAGCTTAACAAACTACACAATGAACTTTAAAATCTTAGACAAAAGACTGCACATAAAAATTTTTTGATAATACAGTGTTGGTCAGGAAAGAGGCAGACTCATACTCTTCTGGCAGGAATATAAATTCACAGAACCTCTACAAAAAGCAATTTAACAATGTCTAATAACACTGAAAATGCATATATCCTCTAATCACTTCCACTATGAATTTACCCAACAGACACTCATGTACATAAAAAGTATATACAAGGAATTAATTGCAGCTCTGGAAATAACCTGAGTATCCAATAGTAAGAGTCGGATGAATGATGATACATCTACAAAATGGACTACCTGCCATTTTTTCAAAAAGAGATACTTCTCTATGTACTATATAGAATGATGGCCAAAATATATTAATTAAAAATCAAAGTGAAGAATAATGGGTATAGTTTCTATCTGTGTAAAACAAATTTAAAAAACCCACCAAAGAATATACAGTTATATATGCTTATAAAAACATTGATTATCTCTGGAAGGGTAAACAAGACACAATAACAACAATTTCCCTTGGGAAGGGTTACTAGATGGACACAAGGACAGTAAAATAAAGATTTTTCACTCTGTGTATTTTTTCCATTTTGTTTCATATGTATGTACATGTCTTCCCCATTAGTTATTTTTTTTAAATCATGGCTCTGCACCAATAAGAATTATTAAATGATACTCATCATAATCCCAAAAGCATTTCATACACTGGTAGCATAAAATTTTTAAATGAGGTATCAGTAAATTCAACCAGATAAAATGTTTCCAGATAAATCAAAGCATCCTATATACTGAGAAAAGATATGAACACTTATTACTTCAATAGTTTTACTTCAAGATTTTACCAGAACCTGATGAAATCTGAACATAGGCAACATTAAACACCTCTCACCAAACTAACCACTATAAAAAGCTCTAAAAGGAGAAGTCACCAAAGTACCAAATAGACACCAACCACCCCCTCCTAAAGTGTGGAGCTGTCACAGTAACTTACACTCCACAGTGTTCACACACGAAAAAAAAAAAAAGATGAATCTCCAGTTCTTTCCCAGGACACAAGATGAGATATGCCCCCAAATTCCTATACTTCCTCTGTGTCATCGCTTGGCTCCACTGTAACCATGGCAACAGAAAACAGCACAAAAGACAGCTGAACCACGCAAAGGCCAGTTCAATGGGGAAGTGAAAAAATACATATACTTTAAGGCTCAAGAACAGCAGGTCCTTGAGTTAAAAATGGCAGCCCCAAAAAGCCTTGAGAGAATACCAAAGAAAAAACACAAAGGAAAGAAAATAAAAAAATAAGGTTTACTACTTTATCCCATTCCCAGTTATCCAGATAGGAGACAAGATTGGCCAAGACAAGCAAAA
Organism: Craseonycteris thonglongyai; assembly: GCA_004027555.1. Classification (NCBI taxonomy): domain Eukaryota; kingdom Metazoa; phylum Chordata; class Mammalia; order Chiroptera; family Craseonycteridae; genus Craseonycteris; species Craseonycteris thonglongyai. The sequence goes on along the minus strand of PVKE010000636.1, from coordinate 103,711 downwards.
AACACAGAAAATGCTCAATCTCCCCCAATTTAGCTATTCATTTCAATGGTACTCAAACTTTTGTCAGAGGTCATCATTTCCTCACCCTGTTCTGATGGCAGAGGTAAAAAGCAGCAAAGCATGCAAAAGAGTGGCAATACAGGAGAAATTAAAGGGCCATGGATAATCTGCCAACCGAAAACCCATAGCCTAGATCACTGAAATATTGCTGATAAGTTTGTTTTCAATTGTCATTTGTTACTTGCAAATGTGAAAGAAACATCACTCACATTACTTAAAAGTCAAAACCTCCACTGGGGTAAGTTATCGTCCACCAGTAGTGTCTGATTACTTGTTTGCATGTGATGTTCACGGGGCATCAATAATGTACAGCTAAAACCGAAGCACTAAGGAAGATCTTTTACAATGAAAGAGGCAAATAGGTCACACAAAGTAAGCGGGCTGAAGATGAGAGAACCCTGATGTCTTGATTTACAGCTCCTACTCTAAGCCTTATTATTGTGTGCTCTTATCTAGTTGTGTGAAAATAATTAAGAATTTAACTAAAAAGAAACTCGCCCATACACTCTTTCTTCTGACCTTTAGTCCTCCTCAGAAACCCAACCAAAATCCCCTGCCAGAGTAACTGAATAGGTCGGGGCACCTACTCCTAAATTTAGGGAATGTTTGCATTAACAACGATGAGAGCAAAGTAGTGCTAAGACTGAAGTTGCTGTGACAGGTTCAAACTAAGGGTCAGCGTGGGGCAAGTCGGCTCTGGGAGGCATTTGTAGCGTGGGAGTCTCTAAGGCAACACCAGATGCGAACAGTGCTTTGTCAATAAGCCCCTCAAATAATTTATTCTCCCTTTTGGGTAGCAGCAACAGGCTCACTATCTGGCAACAACTCTAGCCCACAGCCTGGGAAAACCGAGGGCGCGTGGTCAAGGGGCTCTTTATCCCGCAGGTCCCTGCAACCCAGCGATGCGCATGCGCCCCGAGGGCAGCGAACAAGCACCCCAGCGCGTTCACATTCGCGCATGCGCAGTCACCCATCTCGCCGCAGGCGACAGCTCACTATTTGGCAAGGGGGATGGGGCTGGGAAAATGATGGGGGGGGTGCTGAAGGCAGGGGGCGCGTTTGTGTCTCCTGAATGCTTGGGATTGGGAGAAGGAACGGTTGTTTGGGCTCTTGGCATTCACAAGCCACGTAACCCGGGATGTGGGAAATGGGGCACAGAAGAGTATTATGTGTGGCCGGGGGAGGGGGGGTAGGAGGGAGTGGGGGGTCAGTCACCTCTTAAGGGAGGCGCCCCCCACCACTCCGACAAGACAGCCCTCTCCCTCGACTCTCCTCCCCCTACTCACCTGAGAGCGGCGGCGACAGCTGCTGGTCCCCGTCCCCCTGCGCTCGCCTCATACTGTCCGCAACATCCGGGACCTGCGGGACCGCCGATACACAAATACACACACTCGGAGCGCGCACACTCACACACATACACACACACCGACACACACCGGCCGGGACGTCATGGCGTCAGCACGTCGACGCACCGAGCACGTACCCTCCAGGCCCCACCCCGCCGGCCTCCGCCCATGCTACTCCCCTGCCTGAGCCCTCCTGCCCCTCCTCTCTCTTCCTCGAGACTCCGCCTACTTCCCCTAGCGCGGTAGAGACTCAAGGGTGCTCTCCAGGGCCGAGGGATTAGAGGGGAAGGAGGGGCCTCAAAGGAAAGAGGCGGGAACGCCGAGGGGACAGTGCGCCAGGGCGCGGCAGGCCGCTCCGAGGTGTGAGGACTAGAGGCACACCGAGGGGCAGGTCAGGGCGGGCAGCGGAACGATCTAGTCATGCACCAGCAGCAACTTATTTTTGCAAGCAGTTTACAGGTTACCAACGATTTTTGCCTGCATTACCTTGTTTTTTCTAACCAACTCGGTCAGGGAAAGATTTGTTTGTTTGTTGGACTTTATAATAATGCTAGAGACTCTTAATTAACTTAAAATTTAGCATTTGGAAACAAAAATAAGCACCATTTAGAAGGGGTCATATGAGTGACAACTAAAAGGAAACTGACTCAGTTGACAATTGGTTGTCTTGGATACCCCCAGCCAGCCTCACATCTTAGCTCCCAAGGGCCATCAATGATTCCTAAGTTAGCAAAAAAAAATTTTTTTTTAAGTCTCAGAGCATCTCAGCCCTGAGAGAAAAAAGTTGTCTTTCCATTATAGTATGCATAATAATGTCAGTGATAGGATATTTATTATTGCTACAATTCTTTTCCTTTAACATAAACTTTAAAAATTATTCTTATTGAATCAAGCCTAATAATCCAGAGCAGGTATGATCTCTTGAAACAAGCACACAAATGCCTGAAGAAGCATGGAACCCGAAAGAGCAACCAAAGGAACCTGTGGGTAGTGGGTTGACAAAGTGTGGGGTACGGGCTCTACCTTGGGAACAACTACTGGAAGCCCTGCTGCTGTGGAACTGTCTCCAGGAGACGGTGCTCACTGTCACTTGCCACAGGCATGCTGGCTGGCTCCAGGTGGCTGGTGAGTTTGTTCAGCAAAGAAGGCTGGGAGCCCCTGAGCACAGCCATGGAGTTTGGAATGAAACCCCTGACTGTAGCAGGCTGTCTTCCAATGTCAAATACACAGGCAGATCCTACAGTTTAAATGTCCTAGGGATCGTGGACAAAACACTCCAAAACCCTAGAGCTTGTCCAAACCAAATTTTGGTAAAAATGATCAAGAAATGGAGATACTAAATTCAACAACGATGTGGTTACTGTGTCAGTCCTGCTTGAAACAAAAGAGCTTTTGTCACTTTTAGGCTGATACTTGAAACTTTCCAATTAGATTTCACTCAACATCATCATCCACAAACATTCATTCCCTTAGCTGAAGCCAGCAAGGTTTTCAGTCCTTGTGAAAATTCAGAGTAGCCCACTGGTAACACAGAAACCAGTTACTAGTAACTGACTCATGATGTTGCCAGGCTGTTTGGTTCCTGTTGTCTTGACTTTAGATTTCACAGGTGGGCAGAGAAGAAAGAAAAGGAGTGTGCATTGGAGATAGAAACATGGAGGTAAGGGAAGGGTGCGGGAGGAAACTATGCAGAGACAACATACTTTAGCTAACTCACAACTGGTGCTAATCATTATATTTTAGTCAGATTCTGCCTGGAACCTGGGAGGGAACTCCTCTGGGCTAATGAGTATGTGCTTTCAGACTGTCCAGGCTGGCCCTGAATCCCCAGACACCTGGAAGGACATAAGAGTTCTGTCCCCATCTGTAGCCTGATGTGATGAGGCTCCCATTTTACTGTGGGGACCATACCGCCTACCTGTGATGTGATCCCACTAGCCTCTGTACAAAGGACTTTGATTTGGTGTGGATCTGATTAAATGACTATAGATGTCCTTGGAAGCACTGTGTGGAAGAATTTTAAACAGCTTCTCCTTTTTAATATGCACTTCCTCTTTGGTTTTAATTATTTTGTTCCTACATTTTCCCTTTCAATTTACTAAAATCTAGAAATGTAATTAGAGCAGAGGCTGGGCTCAGAGAAAGCTGCCAGGATTTCTACAGCATGATTAAATATACTAGGCATCCCTTTAGTGTGGGGTTGAAAAATAGGATTCTCATTATTATCTTTCCTTATCCAGGGGAGAATCGGCACTATATACAGATACAGATTTATTGAAAATGCAGCACTAATTAAAAACTCACCCAGCCTCTTGACGAGATGGGGGGGGGGTGCAGTTATTTAATTATTTCCTGCATTTACTGTTCTGTTGTTGTAACACAACAAGCAAGAAGCCCCCCTCACTCTTCTGTCCTCAAAATAAAATTTTCCTCTCCTCAGGAGGGACTTAATGAGGCTTTTATCTATGCAGCAACAGCCAAGCTTACAATGACACCAATTTAATTCACTGCTCCTTGTGATGGTAGGAAACATGCAGAATTCAGTTTTCTTAATTCTAAAACAAATGACAAAGTGCTCATTGGCCATCAGGAGTCTGGGCAAGGGCTCTGTCCCGAATGAGACCCTGAGTTGTCTGGTATTTAATCTGTCAAGATCTTCAGATCCATTTTACAGTCTAAAAAGCAAAGCCATGGTTTCCCTTGAAGCTGTAGGGGAAGTGGAGGCTGGTAGGACCAAAAAGATGAGCACAAACTCCCACTTCGGTTGTAAGCACTGTTGGACAATGAAGTCCTTCTCTCCTCTCCACACATTTATTCAGTCGACCGGTCAATGAACGCCCAGCCCAGTGGCCTGCCAGGTGGAAACCTGCCTGGGAATCAGAAATGGATATGCAGGAAGAGCCTTAGTGGGAACGTGGAGGGCTCCAATCTAAAGAAACAGAGATGGATGATATGTCCTAGGACACAGGTGTAAGACAATACACAAGGAAGCCAATAGGAACACATCGATCAGGTTATGCTGGGGCCGCAATGGAGTTAATAGAAAATCAGCAGTGGAAAAATATTTATCGACTGATTAGATTTCATAGTGACGCAGCTGTGGCTTCATGAATGAGATCCAGCCTCCTTGTGTGGAGACTCAAGTTCAAACTCTGTACTAACACTATAATGCAAACTTGAACAAACCTCTCTGAACCTCAGTTTTTCTCTCTGAACAACAGAGAAAATAATACCCACTGTATCACATTGTTATGGAGGATTGACTGAAATAATGTTTGAATATAGCATAGACTCTAGCAGAGAGCAGACCCCACTTTTTTATGGATATGTCACTGAATGTGGACTTTTAGGGTCAGTGTTCATATACGTGCTGGGCTTCAAGCTCCAGTCTAGTCTGTGCACTGTGCTGTCTACGCCCTTCTTTAGAATTCTTTGGGAAGCATAAAATCAAGGCAACAGCTCACATTGCTCAGCAGAGTATTGCCACTTGCTAGCTGGGGGTTCCCAAACAACTCTCTGATTGAGGAGACTGTTTCCTCACATATTGGTCAGGGTTTCTGGTTGCAACTCAAATAGAAGTTGCAAAAACTACGCCAATTCTGACTGTATCAACCAGACCTAGAATTTACTGAAGAAGTATCTCTGGCTCCCAGAAGAATCAGACTTGGAACCTCGGTTCAATACCAAAGGCTATTGGAGGAAGAACAGTCTTCTTTAGCTGGACATTCTGGACAGGAGAGGTCCAACTGCTGGGCACTGCCACTAAGTATCACCATCAGACACATGGCCACAGCTCCTGCCACTAGAAAGGATGTCTAACTTGCCTTTCATCTTTGTGCCCCATGCTGCAAAACCAAACCCACACAACAGTTCCCCGTTGGCCACATCTTGAGCCCTGACTACTATGGTGGGCAACAAAGGAAGGTTTTGTTGCCATGGTGTCTACGGTGTAATATTCAGTACTCCTTCTCATTGATACTATCCCAGCCAGCAAATTACCACAAACAGGAAGCGAATCAGATGCCGAACTGCCAACCCTCCCGTCTCATTTGCAAAATGGGGCATTCATCACAGGGCAATAAGCAGCATCAAATGACATGACATTTGTTCAAAAGTGCTTGGCACATAAAAGGCATTCTGTTACTTTACTTCCCTCTTTAATAAAACAGGAGGCTTGAAATGGTGTAGTTATCTGAGGATTTAATCCATGTGCTTATAGATATTGAAGTTCTGAGTTTTCAACCGGGAAAAACGGCTAGGAAACATGGTATCAGAAGAGTGGAATGCTATGAAGAAGTAGACGGGGAAAGAGAGGAGAGCAAATGGTAAGTTTGAATCTAGCTTTTCTTTGATTTTTGTCTTGGGTTGACAACACAGCTCCATCACCATCTCATTCATCTTTAAAACAGGTCTAAAAGCTGCCTGAAGTCATTGTTGTAAAAAAAGTTTCAGAGGATTAATATTGGTTTTCAACAAAGAATATATTACCTAATATAGATTATCATATTCACTGTTATATATGAATTATTTTCAGTGTTGTTGTTTTTTTGGTTTTATTCTAAATGGGATTGATCCACCACCTATCAGCATTTGCCCTAAAATAACATTTACCTAAATGTAGATAATTAGTTTAGCATAAACACATTTTCTCTGCCTCAACTCAAATAGAGATTACTTTGAATTTTACAATCTTAGATTACCTTTGCCATGGCACTACTTTATCAAGGTGAATTGATTTCAATTGAAAGTTTACTCTATGTTAGGATCCTATTTTAAAAAGGAAATTTAATCTAAAATTCAATTATAGAAGGTCTGTGCCAAAGTGAACAGTCAGCTCGCACTTACTGAATGCTCCCTGGGTACAGAGCTCTACCAAGGCAACTGCAAGAGAAGTCAAAAGAGAGAGAAATATTGTCCCTATTCGCAGAGAGTCTTCAGTTTTGAATAAAAAATGAAACTCAAGACTTGAAGAAACCATAAAGATTCTCCAACCTAGTGGTTTTCAAATGATGCTTGCTTCTCAAGCTCTGGGCTTCTGAAGATCTGCCCCTGGGGTTCAGGGGGGGGGGGGGCATCAAATGGGGCGGGGTAGATTTCCACTCATTTAGTCCAGAAATTAGGAATCATTTGGCCTCCTCTTTTCCCCTGATATCTCACATCTATTCCATCAGGAATGCCTGTTACGTTCTGGCTTCAGTGTCCATTGAATCTACCCACTGTCTCCACCTCCCCAGCCCCCTCCCAGTTCTAGCTACTTTCCTCTTTTGCCTGAACCACAATGAGAGGGTCCTAATTGGTCTTCCTAATTCTTTGCTTTGTCCTCAATCCCTTCTTCACTCAGCACCCAGGGCAATCTAATTAAAACTTAAGTCACATCGTGCTGCCCACTCCTGAAGACCTTTGCTTCTCCTTGTACCACGAGTAAAATTCAAACTTTGTACCAGTGCCTACAAGAGTCTTATATTCAATCCCATCGCATGTCACTGTCACCTGTCTTCACTTGAGTTGCGCTAGCCATCTATCAATTTCTAGAATTCATAAAACCCACCAAGCTCTTTCCCTCCACAGGCCTATGTATTCTGTTCGCTGTTCCCTCTGCCTGGACCACTTTCCCCCGAGCTCTTCACATGGCCGGTCCTGCCTCTTCTTTCAGATCTCAGTTTAATTTTCATATCTGCAGAGAGCCTTCTCTGACCACCCACCCAAAACGAGGACCTTCTGTTACTCTCTACCATGGTACTCTGCCTCCTTCCTTTACAACGCTAACAATAGTTTGTAATTACGTTGAGTATTTACTTGTTCATTATCAATCTCCCCTACTCAACTGACAGCTCCATAGAGGCCTGTTTTGTTCTCCATAATGTCCCAGCAGTCAGCACAGTGCTGGCACATAGACAGAAGGTGCTCGGTACACACTGAATGGATGGATGGATGAATGAATGAATGAATGAATGAATACAAGCCCTGGTCTTGTCTGCAATGTCAGAGAAAGCTTGAGCAGAGGTTAGAAACCTGAATGGAAGGTTAATAGGCAAAGGGTGTAGAGAAAAGGGCTGAGGAAGGAGCAGTCCAGAGGGAGAAAGGTGTTAAAGTGAGAGAACATGGAGTTTTTGAGACACTCAAGTAATATGAGTACAGCAGGAGTTCAGAGAGGAAGGGGGAGGCTGTGGGAGGTGGCTCAGGAGGATTAGGCAAAACCAGCCAGCATCTCTCCCCTAGATTCCAAACCACAGGATTGAGAACGGGGCTGAGGAGTGAATTCCCCAAAGGAGGGTCGGCATGCTCTTGGCAGGAGAAGGGGGAAATGAATGCTGGGCATTGCTCCTGGTTTTCCTTCTACCTCTGTGGCTGCTTCCTTTAGCCATCCTTTGAACATCGGCTCTCCTTGGATTCTTTTCAGTTCCTCTCCTCTTCACACTGTCCTCACTTGCCTTGAGATCACTCGTGCACTCTCACAGCTCCACTGCCATCCATCTGCTAAAGAATATTCCAAATCTCTCCCGAGCCAGGTCTTCCTCTTGAGCTCCACTTACACACCCAGCTACCGACCTGATATCTTCAGTTGGACGTTCCATAGGCACTAATATTAATAGTTAGCAGATGTAAAACTTGCTTCTCCTCCAGTGTGCTCTGTCTCATCAGCTAGCTCCAGCCTGGGACCTGGGAATTATTCCTGACTCCTCAAGTTCACTTCTAATTCAACAACAAGTTCAGACAATTCTGTACTTTAGTTGTCTCCCAGTTCTGCCGACTTCCTTCCATTTTTGCTAACACTTCCCCAGTTCTTCCCTGGATCACCGCAGCCTCCTCACTTGCCTGCCAGCAAGTGCTCTTCCCACTTCCTGTTCATTCTGCCCTATAGGCCAGAGTAAGCTTTCTTTTTACTTTATTTTTTAGATTTATTTTATTGTGTTTGAGAGGTTGAAAGGGTGAGAGAGATAGAGAGAAACAAAGAAAGAGCTCAGAGCAGTCTCCACAGTTGTACATCATTAGTTTTTTGACATAGTTTCATTCCACACAGGTGGATGTGGGGCTGCACGGGGTGGAACTGAACTGGGGGCCTCCCTCATGGGAGGCGAGAACCTTCACTGCCATCCTAGCAGTTACCAGTTGCGCCACAGTTCAGCATGTGGGTTTGCACAGGCCAGGGCTGGACCTTGTGGTTGCAAGGCAGGCACTCAACCTGTTGAGCCATCCTGGCATCTCCCAGAGTAAGCTCTCTAAAATGCTAATCTGGGGAAGCCGGGATGGCTCAGTGGGTTAAGCGCTCAACTTTGCAGCCCCCGGGACCGAGGATCGAATACCGGCCCCGGCCTGTGCGGACCCATATGCTGAACTGGGGAGTTCCCCTAGTTCAGTTCTCACCAGGGCGAGACCCTGGCCTAGTTCCTGCCCTGTGCAGCCCCGCACCCACCTGTGGAATGAAACTATGTGGAAAAACTGACAATGTGCAACTATGGAGACCGTTCTGGGCCCTCCCCTTTCTCTCTATCTCTGTCTCTGTATCTCTCTGTCAAAAACAATAAAAATAAATCTTTAAAATGCTAAGCTGCTCAAGTCACTTTGCATATAATTCTTCAATGACTCTCCATTGCCCTCAGATAAAGTCCACACTCTTTTAAGAGGGGTAGAAGGCTCTTCCCAGTGACTGCGCCTTTCCCTCTAGGAGCTCTCTTACCCACCTCACCCCACTTAGAAATATGGTTTCAAGTCATACACAGAACTATTTTCAATTCCCTGAGTAAATCAAGTTCTCTTTTTTTGTACATGCTGTAACCTCTTCCCAGAACAGTTTTCTCTATACCTTCCCCAGCCCTACCCTCACCTTCCCCAGGTTAATTCTCTACCAATTCTTCAGGCTTACCCCTCTGTTCCTCCAGGAAGCTGTGCATGTGCCCAAACCCCAGGCTATGTCTCCCCATGTTTCTCCTCCCACTGCACTACCCCCTGTATCTTGGCTGCCCGATTCCCTCTGTCTCCCTTATTGCACAATAAGCTCCTTGAGGGGCAAAGATTTCCTTTTTCTTTTTCTCTATCCTGTTTCCAGCACCAAGCAGCATTCCTAGAACATAAGTATTCAGATAAATGCTTGTGTGATGAATAAATGGATGAATGAGTGAAATAAACATTCCTTCCAGGAACTCGGTTGCTGTAGTGTCAGGCCCAGAAGCCTCCAGTAGCTTCCTCTTCCTGCATCCCGTTTGGCCACAGGCTGGTCAGCAGCCTGTGAGAACTCTGAACACTCGCTGAAGAGGCTCCTTGACTCACACCCTCTGCCAGGAGCCCAGTCTTCCCTTAAAAGGCCACCTTATCGGAAAGTGCCTATGATGGCATTTATGAGCTCTATTTTTATCTATGTTGGAAAAGTCTCAAAGTTAATTTCCAAGCCAAAAACATGAAAGTCAGAAACGTGGATGCATGAGGAAGCATCTACACGATGCTTTGAGTCACAGCTTTTTTTTTCTCCCATGGCAAGGAACTCTATTCCTTCCTGTCACTGGGCCCTTGTTTTTAAAGACTGGCTGATGCTAAAAAGTTTTTAATCCCATGTTTGTTAAAATTAGATTCCGGCCCACCCCCACCCCCCACCACCACACACACACCCACCAGGGGAAGCCGGGATGGCTCAGCGGGTTAAGTGCTTGCTTTGCAGCCCCAGGGACCGCGGATTGAGTCCCGGCCCCGGCCCTTGTGGACCCATATGCTGAACCAAGGTGTGCTTCCCATCTGAAGGCCCCCAGTTCAGTTCTTGGCCCCCACTTCGGCCCCTGGCTTGAGGGGGCGTGCCTCCCATGTGGGAGGCCCCCAGCCCTGTTCCTGCCCTGCGCAACCCCTGCCCACCTGTGTGGAATGAAAACATGTCAAAAACTGATGACGTACAACTATGGAGACTGCTCTGGGCCCTCCCCCTTCTCTCTGTCTCCGTCAAAAACAGTAAAATAAATCTTAAAAATAAATTAGATCCCCCTATGAAATGGTGTTCTCTTCCCAAAGGTTCTCTTAACTCTGCAGGGGCCCTCAGAGCAGAACACAGAATGGGTTGCCAAAACATCTCCCAGTTTATTCAAACCAGCTTTCCACCCCAGCCCCGAATGGATATGAATCGTGGGTGATAATAGCATTACTAGCAGCAGGAAGGAAGGAAGGAGGCAGGGTGGCCAGAGGAGAGGGCTCCCAATGAGCTTGGCCAAAGAAGTAATTGGACAGAAGCTCCAGAAATGAGGATAGTAACCCAGCAGGGCTGGCGAGCAAGTCAAGGGCTGGTGCCAGGGAAAGAATTCACCAGCAGAACTGGAGGGTGGAGGGTGTGGAGAGAGGAAAATGCCAGTGAAGGATGCAAGGAAGGAAGGTCAGGCAGGAGAGAAGCAAGAAGCTGCAGCAGAGCTTGCAACAATCAAGTAGTTTGTGATGTGAAGAGGAGAGAAGGGGCTTGAACCCCTTTAATCCAATTACCCCAATTGGATTAAAGGGGATGTTGGAGAGTCAGGTGGAGGCCCCAGAATGATAGTCACCCCCACCCAGCAGATTAGAAAATAAGAGCCAGAAAATATATCAAAGAATGTTCTCACTCCCAGATTCAAGGTACTGAATTTGTCACCATCCCTGCCTCTGGGGATTTAGGAAAGATAGATTTTGTCCAAGGGTGCTGGAACCCAGACGATTCAAGCCACTACTGAATCTCCCACCCCTTCCCTTAGCAAAAACCTAACCAATTCAGGGTCCCTGCCCCACTGTCTCTGTACCTACCACCCCGCTTCCCAGGAGTGGCCACACACCCACGAGGCACAGCCCACGATGCACCTGGGCCTCTGTGGCTACTCCGGGACAGGGACCAGGCTTAGAGCTTGGAGTCTGGGCTGAGTCAGCACTGCCTGGAGGAGAAATTGCTTCCTGGAAAGTCTTGCTTCAAAGCTGCTGGCTGGCCAAGCACGGGTAGGGAGCAAGAGGCACTCTGCTTTGGCTTTCAAGATACCTCTCACCAGGGGAAGCCGGGATGGCTTAGTGGGTTAAGCGCTCACTTTGCAGCCCTGGGGACCGAGGATCGAATCCTGGCCCCGGCCCGTGAGGACCCATATACTGAACTGGGGAGTTCCCCCAGTTCATTTCTCACCCGGGTGAGACCCCGGCCCAGTTCCTGCCCTGTGCAGCCCCGCACCCACCTGTGGAATGAAACTATGTGGAAAACTAATGATGTGCAACTATAGAGACTGCTCTGGGCCCTCCCCCTTCTCTCTGTCTCACTCTCTCTCTGTCAAGAACAATAAAAACAACAACAACAACAACAAAATTTAAAAGTAGAAAATAGCAAAGAGTCAGAGGTAAGTTAAAAAGTTGTTTTATGGATACTTATTTACAGGCATTAAAATGCTAGCACAAATGTTTAGCACATTTGTTTAACAACCATAAAGATATTTTATACACAGTTCATAGAAAGACTATATGAAAAATCATTCAAAATCTTTCAATTAAGAAATAGCAGGGGAAGCCGGGATGGCTCAGTGGGTTAAGTGCTCACTTTGCAGCCCCGGGGACCAAGGATTGAATCCCGGCCCTGGCCCGTGCTGACCCATATGCTGAACTGGGGAGTGCCCCCAGTTCAGTTCTCACCGGGTGGAGACTCCGGCCCAGTTCCTGCCCTGTGCAGCCCCGCGCCCACCTGTGGAATGAAACTATGTGGAAAAACCAATGATGTGCAACTATGGAGACTGTTCTGGGCCCTCCCCCTTCTCTCTGTCTCTCTGTCTCTCTCTCTCTGTCAAAAACAATAATAATAAAAAAGAAATCTTAAAAAAAATGATACCTCTACCAGAACGAGAATCATGGGGAAATGGGGCGCCAATGTACCTCAGGCTACCCCATATGTCCACCCTCTTGGATTCAGAAAATCACATTTTCCCAGCCTCACAAGGGACTTCAGGACCAAGATGGAGGCACGAATTCCTAAATGATCTAGTTACTTCTTCTGACAATACAGTTTCGAAGCCTCAGAGGTCTATTTTCCAAAAATATGTCCTTATTCAATGGGGCGGCAAGAATGCATATGGGATGTTCCGTATGGGCGCAAGGCAGCATCCTCTCTTAATAGAAAGGACAGCCTACCATTAACAGAAATCAGCAGACTGTTCCAGGGGTCGAGCTCCTGCTCTGTCTCTGGGGGGCTGGAATGGACAGTCTAAGCCACCCCCACCGTTCTCTTTAACTCAGAAGTTTTGATACCCAAAGTAGGGTGAAGGGTCATTTTGATGCTCTCGCTGTGGACAAGTGAGAAGAGAAAGTGTTCTTCTTTGACCCCCACAACTGCTTGCTATGCAGTGGGCACTCGAACGGGTAAGCAGTGGGTGGCAGCAGCTGCCAGACACCTTCCCCGTGAGGATGTCAGTTGGTGCCAAAAGCCTATACAAGCTCTTTCTGATCTCTGTGCCAGTGACCACAGGTGCTGGAGGGAAGCCAGGAGTCCGCCAGGAGCCCTGCATTCTTCTCCTCCCCCTCACATGCCAGGAACGGGGAGAGACGGCTTGGGAGCCCACCGAGAAAGGAGCTGGTGGTTCTTAGACACATATTCCAGCTGTCACACTTGCTCACATGGGATCTCTCTCTCTCTCTCTCAGATATAAATTGTTTCAGGCTTTCTTGTTCCATCTGTCCCATGCTTAAAGCAATAGTCATAAGAACTTCCTCATTCCTTTCTCCCTTTATTTATTGATGTCTGACAGGCACCTACCTCCTACCAGGTACTAGTCACTATGTGCTGAAGACACAGGACACAATCTTGGGGGAGAAGTATATATGTAAATACTAATCAGATGCAAGACAATGATATAGTGTCGAATTACAGTAGGTGGCAATCTGGTGGCCACAGCCACATCTGACCTGTATGCCTGTTGAATGTAGCTGACAAAGAATCTTTAAAAATTGGGGAAGTTCAAGTAAAAATCAGTATTTCCACCATTTTTTTTTTAATAACAGATATGGTAACAAGTGGAAGGAGGTAAAAAGTCACTGTCCCCTTTAGATGGGACATACAGTTTCAAGTGTGTCACAGGGCACACACCCCACCCTCTTCCCTATTGACTTCAACTGGCACAGTTCATTTATCCATGTTCCCTGCAGTGATCGTAGGTGTTAAAATTTGGGTCCCTTAAAATGAAAAGCCACCAGAGGAGCCAAAGCAGGAAACCATGGACTCTGTTCCAGGAAGACAGATGAGTTACCCTTGAACTAAGTCCAAGTACTTCATCGATTTGATGACTTTATTCCCCCCCCACCCCCATCTTCCCACCGTGAGATGCATAAGGGAAGGACTCCAATGGCCACCTTCTCCACAGTGTCTCCAGTGAGTAGAACAGAGCCAGCTACACCCTCGGTCTCAACTGTACTTGTGAGATATGTTGAATGAATGGAGTTGCTAGAAGCACCAGGTGGAAAAGGGAATTTCAAGCAGAGGGAACTGTGGGCACAAAGGCATGACAGTAAATAGTGTACAGGGAAATGGTTCATGGTGAATGGGGGTGGCAGAAGTGTGAGGTGGGTGGGATCACGTAGGGGAGAAGAAGCAGCAGCAGCTGAGCAGGGAAAATAGACTCCAGTGGGATCCTGATGCCGAATTCCAAAGGTACCCAGGGAACCTTGGAAGGGATCTAAGGAATGAAGTGACAGGATCAGAGTCTTGTTTCACAGAGATAACTGTGGCAGGATGGTGATGGGGAGAAGTGAACTACAGAGAAATAATAGAAGCAGCAAATGGAATTCAATTCAATGCCCTTCTTCCCCTTTCTGAGACGCATGAAACTCCATTGGGATCTAGTTTAAGAAAATGGTGCCCCCTGCTGACTAAGTCTGGGCTTGCACTTCCTTGCGCCAGGAGAGACATGATAAAATGTTTGGCCCTGAAGAAAAATATCTGGAAGCCCTGTGTGCAGAATTGCAAGTGATGATGTATCTGAGAGTACCTTCCTTTTCCTAGGAAAAGAGGGGCCCCTGAGAACGTATGTGATAATGACTAATGCCACAGCGTTGCCAGATAAATACAGAACTCTGGCTACCGCTGAATTTCAGATAAACACATACTTGTTTGAGACATCTCAAATACTGCACCAATAATTTTTAGTATAAATGGCTAAAAAATTCTGTGTTGTTTACCTGAAATTCAAATTTAGTTGGGTATCCTGTGTTTTTATTCATGAAACCTGACAATCCTAGATTAAGTGTATGGAGGGGCCGGGAGACAAACCAAAATGAAATTGGATGGGTTACTCTCCTCAGCTCTCTCTGCAGCCTCAACCTCACCCTCCAGCTAAGCAGAACTGGAGATGGTGCTTTCTCATATTGTGCAGTGGTGCTCAGTTATACGACTCTATTTGGAAAATCACTTAATTAATAAAGAGCCCCATGGTAGACCATGTGTCTGGACCCTTTGGAGAATCTGGAGAACTATGGACTTTTTTTATAGACAAAATGAATCTATCTGCCTGACATATGTATGAGCCCTTGTGCCATTATGCACAGACTTTTACATAAAATTTCAGGGAGTTCCCAGCCTTCCTGGAAGAATGACACATTCCTTCTAGGGATGTGGTCTGCGTGTGGCAGTTCCAAACCCTGAGTAGGAAGAAATGGTGTCCAATCAGAACCTCCGCTGAAACATGGTGCTTCTGCTAGCTCCCACTGCCCACATAACCGTGACAAAACACAGGAGTGGGCAGGAGGAAACTCTCCTTCGTAAAAGCCTTGAGCCTCTTCCCTCTCCCAAAACTAACAGGTGGAGTCAGGCATATTTGGGTAGGAAACCCACGAGCCCTCATGGACTTGCCGCCTCAGCCACTCGAGGGGAAGGTGCTGACTGAAATCCCCTCACTCCAGGACCCTCGTTGTCCCCCCTCACACCCTTCTTGCCATGGCAGGCCTAGCCCACTGGTTCCCAGTCGGAGGCCTGTGCCTGTCAGAAATTGGCTTTCATCAGTAAGTGAAAAGCTTCCAACATAAATTCTGGACACTCTGAGCTGAGTGACCAAAACCGGCGCCTGGGCATTCTGGGAGATCCTAGAGCAGGGGTGCCGAGTTTCCCTCCTGCCCTCCCTGGAAAGGCCCCGGGGCCTCACAGCCCTACAGAAGGCAGGCAGAGTGGCCCCGGTCAGGGGGATGTTTTCACTCTCAGCATGTTCTCAATGTAAAACCCCACTGCGGGCTGTTTCCATCTTGTCCGCCTGCCTCGGTGACGCTCTCGCTCCCGTGGACTTCACTGTGGAAAACAGCCCCAAATTGACCGAGTTGTATCAAGCCCACAATCACGATACACCCAACCATGGATTATCATGACGTTTTATGTTGAACATTGTCTGGAATTAAAAATTCGTTTATCTCATTACCTGTAGGATGGTATGATTTCCAACTATAATTTTTTTGGAAGAAGGGTCCTTTATGCTTACATGGACAACTTCTCCTAAAAATTTGAGTTAAAGGGTCCTTATAAGACATGGTGGTGATACAGATGTTTTTCAAATGTTTTTACTTGAAAAAAACAAACAAAAGCCAGCATACCTGTTAGCCTCTAAATTATTTGGAAATTCTCCTGAACCAGAAAATACAAACAGCTGGGAGTGACTGACCTTTACCATGTGGTGAGCAGAGACTAACTTTGGGGCTGTGCCCTCCCAGAGTCCTGTGACCTTCAGCTGATGCACTTTGGTGAATTTCAGGCTTGCTATTCCAAATATGGGGAGACTTGTTCTGGCCCAAGAGCTCCCCAGGAGTGTTGTAAGGATGAAATGTCCTGGACTAAATAGCTTTGGGAAAGGAGCAGCTCAATAAATACCCGAGATGGCTGCTCCCAAAGACAGCTGGTGTGTTCTCAGTGGGAAGGGCTGAACGATCCCGCAGAGACTGGGACAATTTCTGACAGGGTATCTGGGCAAAGTGACCAGCAGCACTCATGAAACGTGCAAACTGTTCCCCTGACAAGTGAGGCCAGACGGCAGAGGCAATGGGCCTCCTGAGAACCTTTGCATCTCTCAGAGGGGGGCACAAATCCAAGCGGCAACTAGAACTCAGGGAAGCTGAGCACCAGCTAATAATCTCTCAGCCACATACCCAGGGACCTCCCACAGATCACCCAGCCTTCCCTAACTTGTTTCTGTTTTGTTTTTTTCATTTCTAAAAGGTGCAGATGTGTCCTTAGTCCTCTTCAGGAGGCTGTTACAGGGCCATGAGAATGTGCATCATCCATCCCTAAATACCTCACTTTTAAGTAGCCACAGTGTATAATTCCTGCCCTTAAATCCTTTCAAAACTGTCTAATTTTACTTTCTTCTATTAATTCCAGAATAACTTTCCCCATGGTTTTACCCCAAATCACATCTGTGGGTCATGCCCCTTACCCTAGGCTAAAAGGTGTGCAGGACACAGAAAAAAGCACTTATCCACAAGCCTGAGCGCAAACAGCTGAGGAAGTGGATCTGATGGTTCGACCAAAACAGACCTTAGTACAACACACCCTGAATTAAAAACAGTGGGAAAATCCGTGCTGGGTCCTTCCCATCTACACATAGCTGAGAATGAACCGCACACGAAAGTCCTTTTGATCTCTAGAATCCCCAGGTATCAGGCCGCCCGGGGTTAGGGATCAACAATACTTCGTTGGAACCTGTCTGGTATTTCACATTTACCAGCTCTATTATAGCCTTACAGGGTATTACTGACTCGTCTAACCTGGCGCTCTCAATTGCTGTGATCCTATAGGTGACTATCCCATCCCAGACTCACTCGGTATTTTCAGTTATTTTCCAATTGAGCTGAAAGATGTCTCACTGCAGAGCTAGGCGCCTGCCCCTGAGCTTGATTGGAGGCAGGAGCAATGGGGAGAAGCCAACATTCTTCACTTGGCAGTGGAGCCAAAGCTCCATTTCCTTCTCCTTTCATCTTCCCACTCTCCAGCTCAAGCCTCACCTTGCCCAGATACCTTCCTTCATTGCTATCCTGCAAGTCCGAGATGCAATGACTTGTTTATTATCTCCCTATCAGACTATGAACCTCCTAGAGGGTAAATACTGGCCATGCTCAACTTTGAACTCCCAGCATATTCACCTATGTGGCACACAGAAGGAAGTGTTAGATGAATGGTCAGGGGACTGAATGCATACACTAGAACTGGGATCCTAGCCTACCACTGGCAAGACATGCTCACTCTAGTATCACCTGAAAGCCACACCGAGCTGTTGAAAATCCTATCTTGCTCGTGACTAGTATTAGGTACATCTGAGACAGCTAGTTGGGAATGGCAGTGGGTAGAGGGAGGTTGATCTGGTAGCTAGGAAGATATCTTGTTAAAACAATAGGCCAAGATGTGGATTGCTTAGAAGCCCCTAGCCCTGGTAACATGCTCTAACCCTCTAACCAATCCACAGAATAATTTGAAAGAACTATTAGTCCAATGAGGAAGGAGCATTAACTCCTTCCTGATACAACCTTTAGGATGAAAAAAAAAAACAGAGCGGGGAAAGGGGTGGAAAAAAGAAGTTCAGCCAGATGTACATAAAACCTCTTCTTTCTCGAGTTCCGAATGAGAGGGGGCCTTTCGGGGCAGAGCAGCGACATCTGGGCCCCTAGAGGAGGTGAGTGCGGGTGAAGCAGGGCTTGAAAGGCTGGGCTGGGGGGTGGCAAGGCAGCGGCTCAGGAAGAAGGCTGGGCTCCCATCTGGAGAGCTGAGGGGCTGGGGCTGCTTAACAGATGGAGTGAAAGTTGCAGCTGGTAGAAATACACTTTCATGTGTAAAGTGTGGTCCCTGG
Source organism: Craseonycteris thonglongyai (assembly GCA_004027555.1). NCBI lineage: Eukaryota > Metazoa > Chordata > Mammalia > Chiroptera > Craseonycteridae > Craseonycteris > Craseonycteris thonglongyai. The sequence goes on along the minus strand of PVKE010000636.1, from coordinate 85,524 downwards.
AGGATGGCGATTTCCAACTCCGATGGCAGCAACGGGCAGGTGGCTCTGCTCCATGCTCCGCCTTCTCCCCCAATGCCACCCAGAAAACTTGACAGCGGCTCGGTTCCAGGACTCAGCCACCATGTCTTCTGCCAGCATCCCTTTCAGCAGGCAGAAGCTGGCACGGTGACACCTTGGCATAGCCGGGATGGCAGAGGACTGCAATGCTTTAGCAGGTGAAGGGGTCAGGGAAACAGGAAGGATGAATCCAGCCTCAACTCCTTAGGATGGGACCAGGTGGACTGAGAACAGACACGGAGATGGAGAAGGAATCACACCTTCCAAAGCTGTTTGTGACATACACATTGGGTCTCTGCTCTTGGTTGAGCTTTGGCTAAAGAGGAAATGGGGAAATGTGAAAACATAAGCTCTGGGCTCATTTTATCCCAACCTCAAAAGAAGTTTCTTAAGGAGAAAATATACATAGCTGTAGTTTTTTAAAGAAATATTTGCCTACCAGGGCTTTAAGAGAGAAAGTGATTTTTACATTCTATGGCTCGAACATAGCTACCTGTCGTAGCACATTTAGACCCTCACCTGGAACAGAGGCTGCAAGCACTATACAATCGATTAAAGTTCCTCCCTGTAATGTTTAGGCTCTTGAAGAAATCAGCCACCCAACCACAGGTTTACCACACCTGAGAGGAAGCAGCCTGGGCGAGGAGCATCAAGTTCTGCATCTTCCCTCTCTCTCTTTGTGTTAGGCTGTGCTTCAGGTATCAAGAACATACACTGCCAACTCTGTCTTGTTAAAATCCAAGTATTTTTTTTAGAATACGTGATTTTAATTCCTTTTTTTAAAAAACAAAGACTGGAACCCAGTCCTTTATCCCCACTGTGTCCATTTTCTGAAGAGATTTTGCTATTTGCGATAATAACTTAAATATCCTTGGAGTGGAGGTAGTTTCTCTCTTTCTAGTGGGATGTCTTCTTGGCACCTTTCCCAAACTTGGCATCAAGACCGAGACCTATGGAAAGAGAAAATGGGCTTAGCTTTATGGGGAGAAATGAAACTTATCAATGATTTGGGGGAGAAGAGAAAAAGTCAGCCTCTTGGTTTTCCAAAATTGGGACTTTAAATAAATAAAACTAGTTTCTAAATATTGATTTTATAAAATTTCCTCAGAGAAAAGAGAATGGCATCAAATGAAAATAATCACCAAGATAATGGTAATTACATACACAAGCAAGACTAAAAGAAACTTAAGAGTCAAAGCGTCTAAGCTAGCTCTCTCAGCTCATCCATAGCAGCATAAATAGGATGCAAGTATAATAATTTTAACCTGCTCAGTGTCTGGGGAAACCTGAGTCACTGGAAGGAAATCACTAAAATAAAATGCTCATTAGGAAGGCTGGATTAGAGATAATGCTTCCCCTTCTTTTAAAAAAGGATTCCTCACAATCAATTCCACTACTGGTTATTGATCCAAAGAAAATGAAAACACTAATTCAAAAAGACATATGCATCCCTATGTTCATTGCATGATTATTTACAATAGGCAAGATATGGAAGCAACCTACATGTCCATTGGTGGGTGAACAGAGAAGATGTGACACACACAGTGGAATATTACACAGTAGTAAAAAAGAATGCTATCTTGCCATCTGTGACAACATGGATGGACCTACAGGTTATCATCATAAGTGAAATAAGTCAGACAGAAAGACAAATACTGTATGATTTCACTTATATGTGAAATCTATAAAACAAAACAAACCAACAAAATAAAACAAAAACAGACTCAAACCAGAGAATAAACCAAGGGCTGCTAGCGGGGAGAGGGCTGAAGGAATGGATAAAAATGGTGAAGGAGAGTAAGAGATATAAACTTCCAGTTATGTACACAATAAATAAACCAGAGATACAGAGTACAGCACAGGCCGTACAGTCAATACTATTGTAATAACTAGGGATAGTGACAGATGGTTACTAGACTTGGCACAGTGATCCCATCGTCAGGTATAAAAATGTTGAATCACTATGTTGTACACCTGAAACAAACATACTATTGTGTGCCAACTATACTTTTAAATTATTTCTTAACATTTCTTTAAAATAACCAAATAAATTTCATAAATACATACACAAGTAAATTTTAGGATGAAAAAAAATAAAGCTCTTTGTGGCCCAGAGATGCCTGTTCTAGATCAGGGGTTCCCTACCCCTGGGCCACAGACCAATACTAGTTTATGGCCTGTTAGGAACCGGGCTGCACAGCAGTGGGTGAGTGGTAAACAAGCAAAGCTTCATCTGTATTTATAGCTGCTCCCCATCACTCACAATTCCACCTGAGCTCTGCATCTTGGCTGATCAGCAGTGACATTAGATTCTCATAGGAGCATGAACCCTGCTGTGAACTGTGCATGTGAGGGATCTAGGTTGCACACTCCTTATAAGAATCTACTGCCTGATGATCTGAGGTGGAGCTGAGGCGGTGACGCTAGTGCTGGGGAGCGACTGCAAATATAGATTCACATGAGCAGAGAGGTTTGACTGCACAGACCATAAGAAATCAATTGCTTGAAGACTCATGTCAAAACCCAAGCTCAGGGCTCCCACTGATTCTGCAATATGGTGAGTTGTACAAGTATTTAATTATATATTACAACATAATAATAATAATAGAAATAAAGTGCACAATAAATGTAATAAATGTAATTTGCTTGTATCATCCCCAAACCATCCACCCCCTGGCTCCATTGAAAATTATCTTCCATGAAACCTGTCCTTGGTGCCAAAAAGGTTGGGGATTGCTGCTCTAGATGGAACTTACCCAAGAACACAAGCATAGTGCCCACCCACTGCATGGGGCTGATGGGGTTGGCGAAGAGGATCACAGAGGCCAAAATGGTGAAGAACTTCCGAGTTGTAGTGATGATAGAACAGGTCAGGGGACCAAAATACACAACTGTCATGAAGATGAAGCTCTAGAGCAAGACAGAGAAAGGCAGAGTCAGGCTGGTTCTTGGGCATCTGCCGGAAGGTCTAAAGCCCATAACAGGACATCAGGGCTAACCCTGCTACCCCTCTTCTCCCAACCAGGCCAGCCTCTCTTGGGGAAGCCAAGCCATCCCATCCCATCAAGGCACTCACTTGACCCAGGGCGCTGGTCAGGCCAAAGAGCAGGATGTTATAGATGACAGCAGGGTACCTTTCAGCAAAGCTCAAGAACTCCCAGAGCTCCCCAGTGAACAGAATTCCTAGGAAGAAATGCCACAAGGTGAGTGGTGCATCTGGTGTACCCATACTTACACGCATACCTGCACATGGCCCACTAAAGTACTCTGAAGAAGGGTAGGGTGTTGGAAACGTATGGAATGAGTTTGTATTGTCTCACAGGGCATCTTTTTCCTAATTTTCTGATTAGAAAAACTAACTAAAGACTCTCCCCCAAAGTCTTAGAAGTTAGTCACTTCTGCCAAAAGTGACTGAAAGCAGAGATCCTCAGATGTTGTGGAGATACTAACCCACACATCCCTAGCTCAAGGTTGCCCCAAGCACTGGTCACCTCCAGCCACCAGCAGCCTCCTCCGTTAACCCCAACAGGTTGTACAAAAAATACTTCCTATATATGCCCAGATTTGGAAAAGGTTAGGAAGCAATGATCCAAAAACAAATGCTTACACTTTCAATATATACCTTATGCCAATGTCTCACCTCCCTTAAAAGAGGGCGAGTTCCTAATGTACCCCTGTGTTCTACTGCTGTATCCTCCCATGGGTAATTGGCACAGTCTCCCCCTGATTGTGCCAGAACAAGTAGCAAGCACAGCCTGATGGTGAAGTTTCTCAGGGGCATCTTGGAGCTCAGGTAGGCCTTTGGCCTGGGCAAAGTTAGCAACTGGTATCTGAGCTCGGAATCAACTAAATGAGGGCAATTTATCGTTCAGTGATACATGGAAAGAACAGCAGAATTACTCCTTACCAGCTCCCAGCAGCAATGTCGACCAAAGGTTAATGTTCAACATCATGTGGTTGGAGCCTGTTTGGTAATGAGCCCGCATGTGGTCCTGGGAAACACCTGTCAGTCCATCCAGGGTCAGAGATAATAACTGGGAAGGAAAGGGTGCAGCTTACAGTGAGAAGGCCCACCATGCCCCTCCCTATCCCAGGACACAGGACTCTCACCTTTGTGAGATTCCTCAGAAAACCACTGCCTTAAGTCAGAGTCCTCAGAACCAAATACTGCCAGGTCATGAATGGAGGCAGGAAGAAACCATGCAAGCTCCCTCTTCCCCAGGTATCAGAATGACAGGCTACCTGAGCCACACAGTCATAATGTAATCAGAGCAGGGCTAGAAGCCTACCACTAACACCCGCCATGAAGCCTGGCTGCCAGGGCCTAGAACAAGTTGTGGTGAGCCACACACATTCTTCCATTAAAGCTGGAGAGAAGAAATCTACTCCCAGCACATTAGCCTCTTGGCTTAGACTCAGGATAGACACTAGATTCTGTGGTCACACTCCTGGATTAGAATCCTGGGCAAAGTTAGCCCCTAACTCTGCCACTTAATCGCCATGTGACTATGGGCAAGTGATTTAACCTCCCTTTGTTTCAGATTCTTCATCTCTAAAACAGAGATAATACTATCTATGTTTTGAGGTTATTATTGTAAAAATTAATCAATTAGTACTTGAAACACTTGGCATGGTGCCTAACTACATAGTAACAGCTACTATAGTATTATTTTTAACTCTGGCTTCCAGGTTTCTCAGAAAGCCACAGTGAAAGACCTAGTAATTTACTTCTTCACTCTTTGCTCTCAGGTCTCTGTGACCTCATACCAGCCTGACTCATCCCTTCCTCAGGACAGCTGAGCTGTAGTTAAATATTTCAGGCTTTCCACTATGGCCTTAGCAGAGCCAGGGGCCACGTAGCAAGAAACAAAACCAGAAACGGGAGGGCAAGGAGCACCACAGCCTCCCTCCAGACATCTAAGAGGCTGTTTGCCTGCCTAGGTGGGTTGTTCCTTGGTTCAGACAACTGGAAAAGGCTGCCTTTCCCACAAGGATCACATACCAGGAGCAGTTCTCCATAGCCAATTGTGTGTTCTTCCATCCCAACTACTTTCCTGGGTTTGTACATGAAAAGGGCCACTCCAGCCACGATTAGCAATACACACAGGTACTTGGCCATTGGGTACTTCTTCTTCAAGAGGGTCACTCCAAGGAGCATGACTAAAGGAAGAAACATAGTGGAAAACTCAGGCACCCATAGGCATTAATGAGCCTAACCCTCTCCTCCCAGGAGCCAAGAAGACTCACGAGAGAAAACAATGTCTGAGAAGGAAGGCCTATAAGGATAAGAGGAGGGATCAAGGCTGGCACCTAGATAAATGACTGAGCAACAAAGTTGAACAGAAAGTATAAGGCAGGGGAAAAGCTACAGAACTGCGGTGAACGGACCAGAAAGGAACATGCCAAGGGTGGAGACAGTGGGAAAGAGCAAAAGGTTGAGAGAAAGAAACTGACAATCAAAATGAGATTTAGGGTGTCTAATGACAACATAAACACATGGGACACCAAAATGACTGACCACATAAAGCAGACTAGGTCAGCCTTCAGCTCTGAGTTGTGCACACCAATACCACAGGAACTAATTATTACAGGTGACAGGATGGGAGGGAAAAGGGATGGAGAGAAGTCCCTGGAGATAGCTATGATGGGATGACAAAGCCTAAAGGATACAGAGCTCTAGCAGAAAGGGAGAGCTTATTATAGAAAGAGTGCAGATGGAAGATGGGAGACCATCTTCTTCTGCTTACCTGGGATTGGCTTGCAGGATTTACCAAGGACCTGAAATTAAATTCAGCAAATAATTTCTGAGCATATGTGATGTACCAAGTACTATGGTAGGTGCTATTAAGATGAATAAGCATTGGGGAAGCCAGGATGGCTCAGCGGATTAAGCACTCACTTTGCAGCCCTGGGAACCGAGGATCGAATCCCGGCCCTGGCCCGTGCGGACTCGTATGCTTAACTGTGGGGTGCTTCCCATGCGGGAGGCCCCTAGTTCAGTCCTTGCCCCCCAGGTGGGCCCCTGGCTCGAGGGAGCATGCCTCCCATGCAGGAGGCCCTCAGCCCAGTTCCTGCCCTGCATGGCCTCCACCCACCTATGTGGAACGAAATCATGTTGAAAAACTGATGATGTACAACTATGGCGACTGCTCTGGGCCCTTCCCCTTCTCTCTGTCTCTGTCAAAAACAATAAAATAAATCTTTAAAACAAACAAAGAAAAAAAGATGAATAAGCATGGGGCCTGTACCAGAGACCCCAGCCTCAGAAAGCGGCCCTACCATGGCCAACCCCCTACTGCTAAACTTCAGATCAGGGGAAGCTGGAGTGGCTCAGTGGGTTAAGCGCTCACTTTGCAGCACCGGGGACCGGGAATCGGATCCTGGCCCCGGCCCATGTGGAACCATATGCTGAACTGGGAGCTCCCCCAGTTCAGTTCTCTCTCTGTCTCTGTATCTCTCTGTATCTCTCTCTCTCTCTCTCTCTGTCAAAAATAAATACATAAAAATATATTAAACTTCAGATCAACTGTTTTTCCCACTGAATTTCTCAGACACATTCTCTTTGTATTTAAGTCACAGACTTGAGGGAAGAAACCTTAGTCTTTTTTAAACAACTTCTGAGCCAACCCTCATTCCACCCTGAGGTTTCACCTGAGTTGGGTAGTTAACAAATTGTAGTGCTGAGTTGCTGGAGACCATGGCACCCAGATAGGAAATAGAACAGGCAGCATAGAGCCAGCTTCGAGTACGATCCACCCGGGCAGTGTCAAAAAACTGGATTACTGAAAGAAAAAAGAAAAAAAAACAAAACCAGATAAGACAAACCTGGTGGGCATAAGATGAAGCAAAAGTCAAAACCACATGAAAGAAACTTGTCTGTCAAATTAGATAAGAAGCACAAGCTGTTTCTGTCCTCAGTCTGGGAAATCTCTGTAGGTTATTTAACTCTCCAATCCCACCTACGCCTAACACAAGACCACATGCAGGGCACAGATGGGGGACTCATTCAATTCAAGGGAGTAGTTTGCCTTGCTGCTACCCTTGGGAACATACAGAAACCTCAAAACATGTTTGAAGCTGACACATAAAGAAAGATCAAAGAAACAAAGAAAAATAATTAAGTATTCTCTACGGGGATCTGGAATACAGAAGACCCATCCTCAGCACATTTCTGACTCAGACGTTGGTTCCATTGAAGGAAATAGGGTTTTACCCTGTTCCAAAGCCATGAGTGTTACAGACTAAACAAAGAGGCGGTGTTAAGTGATAAAGGGGGTGGGGGTCTTGAGAGTTATACCTTAAGGCTGGATCACTACCTGCTGTCCAGGATACAAAAGGGAGGGGGCACATAACAGACTACCTAGGTACTCACAGATCTTGGCAAACACAGCATTGATCACACACTGGATGAAGACCAAAGTTAAGGCAAAAGTGAACGTCTCCTGTTTGGCTCCCTCCCCATACTTTCCTCTTGTTCTAAGAATGAAATGCATAAGAAAAAGGAGAAATTAGTATGTTTCCCTCAGTGTCATCTAGTATGTCCAGAGCCACTGGGAGCTTTGAAATTATTTTGCCTCTCTGGATACAGGGAGAGTTTGGTAAGGATCACTGGGCTCATTTAGAAAAGGGGCCGATTTTACTTGATTAAAAAACTAGACAACCCAGCCTGCTAATCCCACAGCCTAGGCCATGAATATCCGTAAAGGATGGAGCGAGATGAGCTGTAGAAAACTAGATGGTGAAATAAGAGATTTGGGCCGATGGAGAACGTGTCAGCTGCCTGCAAGCATCTGTGAGTTCCAAAGAGGAACCGGCACAGGTCACAGAAACCTGTGCGGAGATCTAGATCTCAACCTGTAAAACCCAGACCCTTAATACCACTGAGAAAGAAATGCAATTAAGGGAAGAGTAATCACCAGGTCCCCAAATCCGAAGACCAACTTTCGCGTTTTGGAACACTGGGGAGGCTCAGCGCGCTGCCAAAGTGTCAGGGTGCTGTGAGGGCAGGTGGGAAGGAACAGCGGGGCCAGGGGCGTGAGAGCCGCGGACCCGGCCACGGAACGGGGTAGGGGCGGGATAGAGGAATGTCTGCGTCCCAACCCCGGGGTCCGCTCACATCTTTTCCTGGAGGATTCCATAGTAGAAATAGCACACAAAGACGCCGAGGAAGCAGAGCGGCAGGCGCAGCCGGTCGGGCACCAGGGAGCTGCTTGCGGCCATGAGACGCCCGGACGACCCGACAGGAGACCCGCTCACAGCCGGTAGCGGCAGCGGCGGAGACAATTCCAGCCGGACATCGCCGACCGGCGACAGGGGCCTCATAGGAGCTTCATGCGACCGCCGCTAATCAGGACCCAGGAGCGACCGCTAGAACTGCCATAGCAGGGCTGCCGAGGGAGACACTCCTTAGAACCCAGCAACCACTTTCAAGGAAAGGAGACTCGCTCTGAGACCTTAGCGTTGTCGCTGGTGCCCAGGGAAAACGGCTGCCCGGAGGTTAATGTCTTGCTCCCGAGATTTTCCGATCAGGCAACTCCAAAGACAGCTGCAAACCGGAGCTCGACGGGAAGGCCTAGGAGGTACGCGGGCGTGGAGTGATGGCGTATAAGGATGTGGAGATCGTGGATTGGCTGCACGGTGTGAAGAAGGACAGGTGTATGGGGCAGGAGGAGGTGCGGGTGGCTGGGCACATTCACTAGGGTTTTTCCCGGTAGGTCATCAGGCTTCTGCTGGGTCCTAACGCCAAGAAATTCTTAGTGGGGCTTTAGCGCCCCCTAGCCGCTGCCCAGCGTCAGCGACTCGACATCCGATACCCAGAAGTGGTCACGGTCCGCCCAGCTTTTGAAAGCGATCCTCCCCCTTCTAAGGGGGCGCATCACTAGGTTCCAAGGAAGGTAGGGCTTTTGTCCCAGTCACTACGAGTGTCATCTAAATTTCGAGCCACAGTTTTCTGTCTGAAAACTAGGGCTATTATAATTAGTAACAGCCAACACAGTCATTTTGAGGACCAAATGGGCTGAGATTTGTGAAAGTGCTTTATAAACTGTCAGGTGTGCTGTGCAAGTTTAAAGTATTGTCATTATTCCTTCTCAACCCCGATATTATTTCCTCACAACCTGGAGATGGAAATGGAAGCTTACTGAATTTTCTTTAGGTACTTACAATGCACCAACAATGGAGCAAACCCTCCAGCTGCCCTCCACTTTCTTTCCTATGAATGAGCTCCTCATCCAAGCGTTGGGCTCCACCAGCTGACGCCAAGAGCTAGGGCAAGACTGACCCCAAACACTACCACCCCAAACCCCCACACAATTGCACTCTGGCTGCTATCTGGGTAGAGGCTCCATCTCCCTTTTTAGCAGCCAGCTCCTTTGGCACAGCCTCGGGCAAAGGAAGGAAACTCCAGGGCAACACCACACCCATTGCTTTCGGCCTGACTCACCAAGGCTTTGGGGGTAGGCCAAACATCTTTCATGGGGAGGGGAATGACATAGAATATGGGGTCTGTCCTCAACCCGCCTCTCTCCTTTATGTTAGTGGGAGAAAGGGACCCTTATACATTTGCTCCCCTTGCCCATCTGTGATCCCCCTCCGATCCCAGGGCACCGGAGCAGCAGCTGGAGTGAGAGACCTGGGTTCAAGTCCCAGCTTGGACTTCAAACAATTCACCTGACCTCTGAGTTGTTTCCTTGTCTGAAATTTATGGGAATGTTAATGAGCAGGAGAATGCTGTGGTTACAAACATAGGCACTGGATTCAAAATGATCTGGTTCCCTATCGCAGCAACCCAGCTTCCTGTCTTTGGGATAAAGTAATTCAGTCTTTCTGTCCTTCCCTCATTAGTGGGATTTATCATTCTCTCATTGGGTGGTTGTGGTATATCAATGATTTTATGCAAAGCACCTAACAGAGTATCTGATGCTTATCAACCCAATGAATGGTAGTTGGGATAGGCCTGGAAGATTATCTTGAGGTCTTTTGAGATAAGATACAATTATAGTTATTTTGATTGCCCTTAGGGTAGTCAACTTTTCATCCATACAATGGGGATAACACGTCTTTTATGAAAATGCTTTATAAATTGCAAAACACCATCAGAATGTTAGGGATGGTTATTCCCATTTTCCCCCACCAGCATAAGAGCTCTTACAGGTGTGGCACTATAATAGCTGAGGTAGCAGGACCAGAATAGTTTTTTCTATTAGTCAAGGAATACTCACAATGTCAAACTGTCTCCTCTTGGTCACCCTCATTTCCTCTGAAATCCAGTCTCCCTAGGGAACTTTTCCAAACTCACCCCAGTGGATGTCTCCTTCACCCCATCCTCTACCACACTCCTTTTTCCAGACAGCCTTTCCATAGATCCACTGTTTTATGTCCATGTAAAGAATGCAAGCCTGGTGGCTTGAGGACAGGGACTCTGTGTTCATCCACATCATTATGTGTTAAGTAAAGGCTCTTCATGAAGATAGGATGAAGTGATCAATATAATACCTGAAATCGCCGTCCCACTCCCTCCCCCACAAAATATTGAACAGAACCTCAAGATGCAGGGAATACTTTTTTATTTGGTCTATTAACACCAAGATCTGCAAAACAAAAACAAAAAATAACAACTTCTAAACATAGGATAAGAAAACTTGAACATTAACATTCTTCAATTTTGTGAAGCTCTGCAGTACGGAAAATATACAAACTTCAAACAGCTGCAAAAATAGTGTCTTTGGGAGAAAATAGAGTTTCTACATCGATACAAGAAAAATAGGCATTTTTCTAATCCAACCCAGGCCTGGGGCAGGCAGAGGGTAGAGAGTCACCACTTGCCACCTGAAGGAATGCCAGTTCTCCCTCCCCCCACTACCCACCTGGGGCTGGGCAGGCTGGGCTGCTGCTTAAGACAATCTTAGTCAGGGTGAAAGCGAGATGAAAATGCCACATGGGAAAACACTAGGTTCCCCCCTCTGCCAGCAGCTGGATTGGTCAAGTGTTATGGCCCTTTAGGGCTGCTTTGGTCAGCTCCTCCAATGAGAGGCAGGCACGGGGATGGGGCTGAGAGGATGGGGGAAGGAAATCTGTGGTGGCCCCTCTCCCCTGATCACGGCCAGCTTGCTCCATGACAAGGACAAGGGCCACATATACAGTCCTTTGGACTCACACCCAGGGGTGGGGGACCCAAGAGCTTCTGGGTGGGTTTTCCTTCAAGTGAGAGAGGTGTCAAGAACACAGGTGTGACTGAGCTGCCCAGCTGCTAGTGGAGAAGGCAAGTCCCCTCCCATCTGGAAGGGATGGTATCCATCAGAAAGGGGACCCAGAGCTTTGACACAATAAATGAAAGTGCTCAAAGGCCAAGAGGGAAGGGGTCCTTCATCCCCCACCTCAGGGGAGCTTAGGGAGGGGCCTGCCACCAAGGCACTGGTCTCCATGGTAAAGTGGCAGCGGTGGGGCCCTCAGACCACCAGGGAGCTCTGGAAAAGCACAGACTCTTCTGATGGTGGGGTGCGCTGCCACGGCTCGAATGGCAACGACGAAGCCTTGGAGGCCTCTGGATCCTTCCGAGATGGTGGTCGGGGGCTAGCAGGGGGTAGGGGGGACCCCGGGCTTGAGGGGCAGCTGCGGAAGATGAAGCCCATGCTGGGGAAGAGGGGCTTCATCAAGCTGACGGGGCAGAAAGCCGAGCCAGTTGGGTTGAAATGGACTTTGTTCTTGTCAGGACAGGACGTCAGGAAGGCCAGATCAGGACCTGGGGACCTGGAGGATGAAGAAACACAGACATTCACATACATGTATGTGCATGTGCACATGCACACACCCCACACGATGGGAGATGTCCCAGCATTAGGGGAGTAGGAGAGCTGGGTCTCTGTTTAAACAGGATGGTAACTTGACTAAAAAGTGAGAGCCTACTGAGCAACAAGCAGTCTTTAGAATCCTCAGCTCTTCATGTTTTAGAAATATGGCTACACAACAGGAAATCTACTTTAGCTAGACACAGGAGGGATTGAAGCTAGACAGGAAGGAGAACTTCCTGACAATGTGATTCCAGAAGAGGAGACCATGAGATCTTTTTAATTTGAGAGGTTTCACCAGCGAACAGTGTTTTGAGGGCAGACTCCATCCTGAAAGCAAAGAGCCAGGCAAAGTGACTTTCTAAGATTCTTTACAGCCTTAAGCAGGGTTTCTCAGCCTCAGCACTATTGCCATTTGGGGCTGGACAATTCCTGGTTGTGGGGCTGTCCTTTGCATCATAGGATGTTAACAGCCTCTTTGACAACCAAAAATACCTCCTGACATTGCTAAATGTGCCCTGAGGGGAAATACTGTCCCTCATTGAAATCTATGGCTTAGAGAATCTCATTCTTCAGCACATTCGAAGAAGTAATGTTCAGAACCCTTGCTGGGAGGAAAAAGTAGCAACCATAATGAGAAAGGCTGCCTGACCTTCTCAGGAGATCTAGGTTCTAATTCACCATGTAGTCTTGGCCTGGACTGTCTCACCTTTAACGTGGAGAAGAATCATCCCTACTCTTCCCATCACATAGGGGAAATGGAAGGATAAAAGAAAGTTAGATTAGAGAGCTCTAGAGTAAGGAATCTTTATGATAAAAAAGAAAAAAGAAGTGTGTGATCATGTTTCGAAGTGACACAGCCCGAGAAGCTGCTGGATGTGAGGATGCCGGATGAGAAAACAAATGTGTGGGAAGATGAGGGAGCTCTGTCGCCAATGGTTACTGTCAACTACTCTTCTTGAAGTATTCTATACACAGAAAAGTGCACTTAGTGTGTAGCTTGATCAGTTGGTTAGCACTTTAATTGTAGAGTGCTAAGAATTCCAAACCAGGGAAGAAGAATGAGGTATGAGGAGAGCAGAGGTGGGCACAGAGTGAGAGGTGGGAGGCAGAGAAGGCCTGGGGCCCCAGAGGATGCCACAGTGACCAGGTGTCCCCTGACTGAGCAGGGTTTAAAAGGATCCCACCTTATGAAGGGGTGGGGAATACTCTCGGTGTGTGCAGGCGCACGGGACTAAGGTGACCCAGAGAGACCAAGCAACACAGGAGGGACAAGAGGACAACCAGCATGACCCTGAACAGCTTGATTTCCTCCTGGGAAATCCAGGCCATCTTATGGGGATCCGCAGCTAAGAAGTGGAAAACACGGCAAAAAAAACACTAAATATGAGAACTTCCCAAGAAGAAAGTTGACCCAATGAACTGAGAATTTCTATCCCAGGACATCTGAAAAGTGAGTGACAGGTTGGCGTTTCTCTTCAGGGGTTGACACAGGACCAGGAAGCTAGATGACATGACTTGGAGACCTTGTCTGGCATTATGAGTCGACAACAGAATCAAGACAAGCAGCCGCCAATTTCCTCGAGCAATGCCAGGCTCTAAGTGCTCAGTGAGAACACGGACTGGGGAAGGGCACAGGAGTCTGGGGTCTGCAGAAGCTACACGATCTGGCCTCTTCTCTCCACACCACCCCAGAGGGCCCAGGGTTCTGGAAAGACACCAGGCAACAGCACTGATGCAAGCAACACCCTGGTGGCCAAGGATTTCTCCTTAACTCCACTCTGGGTTCTATACGTACCTCGTGCTACTACCATGAGCTGTCCTCTCCCTTATCTGAGATACAAATGAAGCCTTCAAGGCCCAAACCCTGTCCCAGCCAAATGTCTACTCACACACCGTAACGAAACTTCCTGAATGCCACCCAAACAACAGCTTCCATAGTGAATCTGCCCTGATGAATATTAAAGCTGGTGGGAGGAATGCCACGAGCTCTTCAGGGTGCCTGCCAAGGGGCAGTACGTAATGGCTGTGTGGGCATGTGGAAAGGGTGGCTCTCGATTCGCTCTGCTAACAGGAGGGAAGTGTAGTCAAGAAATCAACACACAAAGGGCTTCTGAATTGTCCAGTCTAATTTGAGAATATTCCATAGGCCTTACTTGCAAGGACAGGACATTTCTGTGTGGATGTTTATGATATTTGAACCACTTGCAGCTGCAGGGTGAAGACTTGACTCAGAAACAATCAGAAAGCTGTTCAGATTCCCCTGCCCCTCCGGTAGGGATGAAGCACTTCTCGTCCCTGCATGAAGAGAGCTACTAATACTCATGTTCTCTCTCTGATTATGGTCTAGCAAATTCTAGCACCTTCCCCAGGGAAGGAAAAAACAGAAGAAACAAAGGGTTTAGGTTTCAGAGCTCTTTCCTTTCTAGCTCCTGCTGCGCTTGTGGCTGGCATGTGGGCAGAGAGCAGGTTTCTATGGAGATAATGATAAGCAAAGATTTAAGTGCTCAGGGTAGGTAATGTCAACAGGGTTGATCATGGAAAATTTGCAATACCAATCAGCTAAAGTTGACAGCACCTCTAGGACGAGAGAGTCCAAGACAAGCAGGGCCTGTCAGGTGAGACAGCGTGGAGCTAACCCCCCATCCCTGTCCCTCCCGCTGGTGCACTCACGTGGCCTCTTCAAACACACGCACTCTCTCACAGCCTTCTGGGGGCTCCCGTTTGAAGACGTAGCTGTGATTGGGCCGAGGGGAGGCAGCAAAGGCAAGGACTGGAGATGGGCTGCCATCTTCAAGGAAAGCTGGGTGGCCTGGAGAGGAGGCTACAAACAGAGCAAGGCTGAGTCCAGTGGAGCTGAAGGAAAGATCTCTACCATCCTCGGCTCAGGGCCTGGTGCAGCGGGGAGAGACTAGGAGACATGGTACGGGGGGGGGGGGGGGGGGGGGGGGGGGGGGGGGGGGGGGGGGGGGGGGGGGGGGGGGGGGGGGGGGGGGGGGGGGGGGGGGGGGGGGGCGCGATGCAGACGCAGGCTATTTGCCTATACTCTAAAAATTTTGAGGCAGCTATAGAAATATGTATCCTGTTACACAGGATAAAAAGAATACAATTGAATTGATGGAAAAATGAGGACTAATACCAATTATTTATTCCCAAGGCATTAGTTGCAACTGAACTCCAAGTCTCAAACTTAAAGGAATCTAACTTCCATCCCTCTCTGTTTCTCCCAAGACTGCACTGCTCTGCCTGCCAACAGACCACGGCTTCTTCCTTTCCATGGACTCGAAAGCTTCTCCCTTCTTCCAGGAAGAGCCCTTGAACTGACTCAGAGAAGCAATCTTTACTCAGCCCCACACGTGGGATAAAATTCCTCTTGCTTTCCACACAGCGAATGTACTTTGCCTAGGTTGCAAATATTGACTTTATCTGTATTTATCTCACATTTATTCCTTATTACTCTAAGCTCTATTTGCCTCTGCGTATTGTTAGGTCATGCCCTTGGCCAGCCTACCTCACAGGGTTGCTGTGAGCATCAAATGAGGCGATGCAGGCAACAATGCTTCATAATATAAGGATGGTTACTGTCAGGAGGAAGGACTAGTCCTCTGTCAAGCAGCCAGGGCATAGCAAAACAGTAGAGGTTTGGAGTTAGGAAGCTTGGGTTTCCAACTGGGTCAAACTGAGTGACCCTGGGCAAGAGACCACTTTCTTTACTCTGTATCCTTCACCGCCACCTTGAGACCTATTACTGCAAATGGGTACAGGACACCTGCACAGACACAAGGGCTTTCTACTACAGCAGCTGAACCTCAGCCAAACATGGGCACGAGAGGGCTGTGCCTTAGATTAGTGTGAGCGTTAAATGAAAGCGCAGAGACTTCCTATAAATGATCAATCAGAATTGATATCTAGGACCATTATTATAACTGGGATGACTCACAGAGATTCTAGTTGGCTGGCGAGTAAAACCGCTGGGCCTGAACCTGATTCGCAGCGCACAGGGAGCGGGCCCCGCGGCCTCCAGCTCCGCAGCTCACCTTTGTCGTTGGGGATGGATGCCAGTTCCTCGGCTGCACCCCGGTGTTCCTCACGGCTGGTCTGGCCAGAAGGCTGGGGGGATGCCAGGGGCATGGAGGGAGAGCTGGCAAGGGTGCCAGGCTCCAGGAGCAGGAAAGGGTGATCGCAGCCACCATTCTGGGGGGGAGCTGGGGCACGGTGCCCATCAGGGATATCAAGGATCTGCCAGGGAAGAGGAGGGGTACTGATCCTCAGGCCTATCTCTTCAAGTCTGCAGAGCTGCGGCAATCGGAGGGTCCCCTCTTTGCCCCTATTCTTGTCCTCTATTTATAACCCACAAGGCAACAGGACACCACTTCCTCAGGTCACTGACTCTCCAGCCACCCCCAATCTAAGGGAAAACCCCTATTTCCCCCACAGGACTTCCTTCTTTTCCCTCATAGCGCTTACAGCCCAATTTATAATTACAGATTTATTTGAATGGTTTCTCAATGTGTCGCCCCCACCAAGCTGTAAGCCTCCCGAGAGCAGGGACCTTCTGCTTCTGCGTGCCAGGCTCTGGGAACACAAAGATAAGTAACAATGGGGGGCAGGATACGGGGCCCATCACCAGGAGGACACTGTAACCACTGCAGGCCACTGCAGGCCAAGTATGTAGATTATCATCACATACCAAAGACCCCTCCCCACTTTTACCATTCAATGGTACTTATACCCAGCTCACCCAACTGTGTGCATGTGTTTGGATGGGTATAAAATCCTACATATATGCAAGTTAAAAAGCAGCCAGCAAGTAAATCGTCAACTGAGCAGTGTGACCACTAGAATTATGTTAATACTGCCCAACTGGCATTCCCCGAGTGTAACGTGTCAGTGTAAAAATGTGCCTGAGACTGCGGAGAAAGCAGCCAATAGTTCTGCCTGGGAGTGGGGTGGGGGAGAGGGCGATGTTGGGGCACTGGGCGTGAGGAATGAACGTGTGTCCCCGGGTAGAGATGGAGGGAGGGAAGTCGTGACACTGAGGATCAGGGGTGGCAGTGCTGGTGCGGAGCATGTGCTGACAGTGAGCCAATGCTGTGGCTGAGGGATGGGGCAGGTTCTGTCCAGCTGGGACCTCCCGCTCTGCGAGCCCCTGGCCCTCCTCTGTCAGCCCATTGCCACAAAGCCTTCACTAGTCACGCCCACCCCGCTCTGCTGCCCCGCGGTTAAGTCCACTTGAGTCAAATAAACTCAATTCATCTTCATTCTGTGGGCTGGTGTTTGCATGTGGCACTGTTGCCACAGCCGCAGCCTGCGAGCACCAGAGAGCAAGAATCCCATGTCCCTGTGTGCAGACTCAGCAAGACGCTGCCCGTCAGCGCATCCAGGACACGGGCCCCACTCACCCGCAGCAGCTCCTCGTCACCCTGCTCCTTCACGAACACCTCCTCCAGCTCCTGGTTGAGCCCCTCCAGGCTCCGGTGCAGGCAGGGGCTGAGTCGCAGGACTGGGGACCCTGAGGGGAAGCTGGGAGGAGACGCCTGAGGAGGAGGCAAATGAAACTCTCACTGAAACCCACCAAGCCCCAGACAGCTGTCAGTTCAGGGGGCCTGGGGGGGTGAGCATGTGTAACGGTCATGTCTACACAGCAGAACCAAGCAAGTGCAGGAGGATTTGGACCCACTTACAGATCGCAATAGATACGCTCAGTGGGGTGTTCTCCAGAAGTTAGAGCTTTGAGGGGGCAGGAAAATGCTTTTAAAGGCTGTAGGAGTGTCACTGCCTCAACTGTACAGGGGGTAAGGGGGTAGGAGAGCCAAGTTCAGAACAGGAGGAGGGAAGGCCTGCCAATGTCAGTCAGCATGTCCAGGTTTGCACTACCACCTCGCCAGGCACCCCCGTGGCCACAGGGCACGCAATATGGTAGGTAGGGCTCCGGAGTTGCTGGGCCTGGGAGGATCTGCCCATGGCAGGGAGGTGCCATGGAGGACATGGAGGGGAGAGGGCCCAGGGGAGAGAACGTACCCTCAGGGCTCCCCGCACAGCATGGTCGCCTTGGAGTGGGGAGCCCCGCTCCTTCTCTTTCCCACTGCGGCTCAGCTTTGTCCTCTGCAGTTGTTGCTTCAACTTGGTAATCTGGCAGCCCAGAGAGGGGGAGAGGGGGGGCAGGTGAAGCGAAGCACAAGCACTGAGTCCCTCCTGCCAGAGGCCCAGGACAACACACGAAAGGGAGACGGCGCCCCCCGCCCGTCTCACAGCACCGCGGTGCCGCCCACAGCAGTGACGACAGGCTCAGCAGGCAAGCTGGGTGCCTTACAGACTAGAGAGCTGATGCTCAGCACTACCACGTAGGCCACAGATGGACTGCTTTCCCAAAAAAATAAAATCACGCAATGCTGAAACCATTTTTGTCTTTCACAGATTCCAAAGGCATGGAACACTGCTCTATAAATAGGAATGGGAAATGATGTTTTTGAATGCACTCCCCAAAGTACATTCACAGCTATCTCAAAGGCCCAGGGACCAGGAAGGATGGAAGGATTTCCCCCCATTTTAAAGCAGACGGCACTGGGCAAGGAGCAGGCTCTCCAGAAGGAATATCGGATCTTGTCCCAACTTCCATTTCCTGTGACCATTAAGGATTATCATCAACAATTTTCAATATTATCCCTGTCACATGTAATTCTGGACCTAGTCGCCTCAGCTGGCAAATGTCAGAAGATGCGGAGCTATTTAAATATGGGCCTGAACTAAATGGAACTCACAGAACAGACCTACTGCCCACAGCCACACAACTTATGTCGACTGCCAAGAAAAAAGTGCTTTTTAAGATTTTCTATTGGGGACCACTCAACCATGACTTCACATTTAGAGCAAATAACTTGCTTACTCTGATCTTTACAAACTTTAAATACTCTATATCCCACTAGCCTTAAACACCCCATATTTTTTCTCTGTTCTTGCAACCAAGGGGGCAGAAACCACTCCCCTGATACAGCCTAGCGCGTCAGCTGCCCCACGGCTGGGTGGGTGGAGCTGGTTTGGGAGCTCTGGAATTCTACCAATCTATGGCTTTCTCTCCTCAACCTCAACCACCAGAACCCTCCTGAGAAAAAAAGGAGGGCCAGGAAAAAGTGCTTGAGAACACCTACCTACCTTTTCCTTCTTTTAAAAATAAGGGAGGTGGGGAAATCAGGATGGCTCAGTGGGTTAAGCACTCACTTTGCAGCCCCGGGGACTGAGGATCGAATCCCGGCCCCGGCCTGTGTGGACCCATATGCTGAACTGGGGAGTGCCCCCAGTTCAGTTCTCACTGGGGTGAGACCCCGGCCCAGTTCCTGCCCTGTGCAGCCCCTCGCCCACCTGTGGAATGAAACTATGTGGAAGAACCGATGATGTGCAACTATGGAGACTATTCGGGGCCCTCCCCCTTCTCTCTGTCTCTGTATCTCTCTCTCTCTCTCTCTCTCTGTCAAAAACAATAAAAAATAAATCTTTAAAAAAAAAAGGATGCTTGTAAAAATAAGGGAGGAGGAATAGTTCAGTAGTAAATGGGGTTGGAGCCTTCCAATTTGCAGGAACTCACTTCTCTAGTCTCTGAGCTGCTTATGTGGATCCAGCCTCAAAGCAAAGTGGGAAGATGGTGGCCTGTGTCCCATGCTGGGCTCCTGAAGGTGCCAGCAGGAACGGGCCATGTGTTGGGGAGGGGAGCCCTCTCATTAGGGAAAGGCTAGGTTGGGGCAAGTGAGATTGGAAGTGTGGGTCTACTCTGGAGCAGATGAATCCATGGTGCGGAGGTAGACAAGAGCCAGCTACGCGGGCCAGGAAGTCCAGGGGGCAGTTACCTCTTTGCGGTGGTCGGTGCTACCCCAGGAGGCTGAGCGTTTGTGTGTACAGGAGCTGGGCCGCTCACCTTCAAGCTCTTGCCAGGACAGGGGGGTCTGCAGGGAGAGGAACCCAGTGAGACAGAGCAGCTCCGCAGGCAGGCAGGCTCAAAGGAAGCAGCTACGCCATTCCCCGGACAGCGGTGGCGGCTCTGAGGGCTTCTTTCTCTGCTTGTCAACCGCCTCAACACTGTCGGTCTCTTATTCTTTCAGACTTCTCCACCTGCACCACCTCTTTCCCAGTCCACTTCCTCCAGGAAGCCTTCCCGGATGAGCCAGGACAGCCAGCCTGCTCATGCTTATGACTTTCACACAGGGATGATTGCCCCAGTTCTTCCAGGTGCCCCCAACAGGGAGGACAAGGACTGCCCTCCCTACCCACCCCCCACCCCAGCTCCAAACGGGCACAGGCCCAGGGACCCACTGGCCTCCTCGATTCTCGTCCCCTCTCTGTGCCCAGTCTAGGCCCAGGTTCCTGGGAGCCTAGTGAAAACGAGTTACCAGATGGGATGCCGGTGAGGAATTATCAGTCAGTAAAACAGGAAAAGGCCAAGGGAGATCCCCCGCCCTCTATCCCTGACCGAGGCAGAGACGTTTGCAGTGCAGGGCCTCAAGCTTGCTCTGTGATTTCCGCCTATGCACAGAGCGTTGGGAACCTCAAGTCCTCTTGAATATGCATGGGAGGGGACACTTCCAGAAAGGAGGGAGCCAGAATTCTGAACTCAGCCCCGACTCCTGACTCCTGACCCCTCTTGGCTTTATCACAGCTCCTTCTCCTGGGCCCTGCTCTGACCCTCGTGAGAACAGGGCTCTCGGTCTGCCAGCCTCCTTCCCCTGCTGCACAGAAGACAGAGTTGGCCCAAGATGGAGGCAGGCGGAGTTGTAGACCCACTTCCGGAGCCCCCACCCGAGGGAGGAAGCTGTTGGCTCTAAGCACAAGGCAGGAGGACAAGATCCCTCCCTACCACCACCATCCCAACTCCCATTCCAAGGGAGGGGCCCAAGGGGGAGCACTCCAGTGGAACCAGTTCCTCTCTAACTTCTTTGCACAAGCTGCCAAAACCATGAGGGCCTGGGAACCATCTCCTCCAACAGATCTGCTGACCTCCCCTGAGAGGGTGTTACAAACAGAAAGGGGGAGGAAAAGAGAAAAACACAACAGCTCAACACCCAGCAGCTGCTAGGAAGAGCTCAGCAGGGGTAGTCTGAGTGGGCCTGTGGGAGCAGTCTGCCCTGTGCGACAGCTGCAGTGGAGGGGCTGCCTGGGGGCTGAGGCTCCCAGCTCTCCCTTCTCCCAGCTGCCCCCTGAGCAGGGCCTTCCCTGGGCTGTGCCCCAAGGACACTAGCAGAGATCCATTTCCCCACAGCGGCCTCCTTTAGGGAGATGGGCAGTCAGCACACTCTCCTAGCCCAGACCCCAAAGCCCTTCGAGTGAAGCTGGCTCTGACCATCTGTGGAAACCACGCAGCTGCCTACCACCAAATGCCCACATCTCTAAACCAGGGTCGGCCAACAGCCGCAGAAAAGGCTGCTGCTGCATAGACGGAAAAGCGAGGAGGAAGCCCACCGCTCCCACAGCGCCCTCGGCCCAGCCCACACACGAATGCTCCTCCCTTGCAGGGCTCCAAATGCCAGCTCTGCTCATCAGAGCACCGAGTCCCACGCTAGCCTGTTGTCCCTATAACGGTGGCAGAAACTAAAGGTGACAAAGGCTGAGGTGATGAGCCCGTCTCCCCTCCTCCAGGAAGATACTGTACTCACAGGTGGGTTGTGAGAGGCAGGAATAAACAGCCGCACTCAGGCTGCTACCGGTTTTACTAACGTCTCTGGCAAATGCTTCAACTAACTGCCTTCTTTCTTCTGAGACAGGTGAGGGGGTGGAAGGAGATGTGTAGGCTAGTGCGGGAGTTTAGAAAGGATGTGAGAATTCACGGCAGCTAGAATCATCTCCTCTCTCAATCCATTTCACCCCGCTGCTCTCTGCTCAACAACACCGTCCAGCACCCACTGCCGGCTCTGAACGTGTGCGACCAAGGCCATCGCTCTGCCTCCACATCCACCCCCTGGCCGTAGATATCACCATCTTACCCTCCATCCCCTCTCCACACTTGGCTCTCTGTCCTACCCATCTCCTTGGTCTTACCTTGCCTGAGCCCTGAACCTGGTCTCATCTCAGATGGCTTGACCTACCAACTCTTCCCAGCCTTCCCACCAGGGAGCCTTTCCTAACTTGTGCGCCCCATGCCAACTGCCACTTTGCTCTGTGTCGCCCTGCTCAGATGGGTTCAGGGTGTACACCATTCATGCATTCAACAGTGTTACAAATGCAAACTGTGTGACAGGTACTGTTCCAGGTGCTGGGGACACTACAATACACGAAGCAACCAAAGCCTCATCCCCTTTGAGTGTAGGTACTGGTTAGAGATACAGTGTAAACAATGGTAAGTACTAAAGAGAGAGACACAGAAAAGAAAGGGGATAGCAGTTCAGGGGACGGGGGTGTTAAATGATTTTAAAGGTCTGGCAAGTCCTGAATGAAAAGGGAACATGTGAATAAAACCATGAAGGAGAGGAGGGAGGGAGCCATGTGGACACTGAGGTAAGAGTGATCGAGACAGAGGAATAATAGCAAGTGCAAAGGCTCGGAAGCAGGAACGAGCCTGGTGGGTCTGAGAATGAGGAGGAAGAGGCTGATACAGCTAGAGCAGAGTGAGTGAGGGGCAGCACAGTAGATGAGCTTCGTAGATGTGACACATTAGAAAATGACCCCCAAAAATATCAGGTCCTAATCCCTGGAATGTGTACTTGTTACCTTATGAGGTACGTATTTTTGCAGCTATGAATAAGTTAAGGTGGAAAAGTTATCCTGGACTCTCCGGGTGAGCCTTAAATGCCGTTACAAGTGTTCTTATGAGAGAGACAGCAGGAGACTAGACACACACAGACGAAAAGGCAATGTGGCCATGGAGGCAGAGATCAGAGTGACGTGGCCACAAGCCAAAGAATGCTGGCAGCCTCCAGAGGCTGGAAGATGCAAGAAATGGATCTCCCAAACAGCCTCGGGACAAAGCATAGCCCTGCCAACACCTTGATCTTGGCCTAGTGAAATGGAATTTGGACTTCGGGCCTCCAGAACTGTGAGAATACATTTTTGTTGTTTTTAAGTCACTAAGTTTGAGGTGATTTGTTTCAACAGCTTCAGGAACCTAAGACAGTAGATTATCCTGTGCTCAAAGCTATTCGCAGGCTGGCCTTGAGTACTCTTAAGGCAGGCAGGTGCCCAAGTGTGGGCTCTGGCCCCTCCAGCTGAACTGGGGGCGTCAAGAGTAGGGACCATGCCCTGCCCCTTATTTTCAGTGCCCCTGGATGGACAGGGCCCTCCGCCTCTGAGTGTCACCACAGAGGTCTTGGAGCACAGAAAGGCAGAGCTAAGGAAGGCTACCCTTCAAAGAGCAACCCTGTATGGCACGCCCAGCCGTGCTGCGTGACAGCTCTGTACGCAGTCGTTCCAGGCGATCCTTTGGAAGCAGGGCAGAGCTTGAGCTCCGCAGGCCAAAGTCATGTTTGTCAAAGGGACTCACGCACTGGAACAGATTTACTTGGACACTCTGGCCCAGAGGGAGCAGCTGAGGGAGAAGCAGGGCTATTTATTAGCCATCAGTGGCAACAGCCAACCATGCCGATGATGCTCGGATTATGCAAAGCTGAATGTGGGTTAGACCAAGGAAGGCTTGCCTGGGATTGGGAGACCCCAAAGCAACATGTGGGAGGATAACTGGACACGGGGGCGGAGGAGAGCTTCCAAACGAGCAGCCCGATGGAACAAGAAGGCAGAGGCCAGCTGGAGTGGAAAACCCTCCCAACTGCAACCTGTATCTCTGCCCCCAACCCAGCGAAGTTTCTTCCTGGACTCCAAGGTGGGAAGAGTCCGTCCTGCTCATGTTTTTCCCAATGACACTGGCAGAGCCAATGGGGCCCTGGGAATATAATCCAGTATACCTGTGTGGAGGCACAGGCAGTGCGGTGCCCAGCCTGGTACAGATGGTCAACTCCCTGTTGAAATGAAGTCCAGCAGGGAGACAGCGGGGACGCTGACCAGAGAGAGACAGGAAAAGTTCTGAGGGGGGTCTGCCGGCCAACACGAAGAGCTCTGGCTGCAGGTGGCCGAGGTCACCAGCTCTGGCCCTACAGTGATTATGCAGCCTTCACAGTCCCCATCATAAACCCGTTTTCAAACATTCTGTGCTGTTGTCGTATCACATGCTGAACAACGGGTCCTGTTCCCCCGTTTGGAAAATAGGCACTGTGCCCAGGCCCCCACACCCACAAAGGAAGGCCCGTGACGGGCAGACCGAGTCTGTCATCATTACATGCTAAGGCACTGGCTTGGGGGAGGAGAAAGACACCATACAGGTAGTCGCAGAAAGGGAAGTCTTCCCAAACAAAGCGTGTCACTTCTGCCGCTGGCCTTCAGGATACTCCACGCGGTTTGTCAGGGACTTGAGCTCTTTCTTTCCCCCAAAAGGTAAGTCAGGCCTAGAGAACAACGCCTGTCATAGCGGCCTCCCCACCTCACCTGGAGCATGCAGAGGAAGCAGGGCGAGGACGGGTGGCAGAGGGGGTGGGGTGGGGGCAGGCAAAGCAGGTACCCAGGGTCCCATCTGTCTGCAGGATGAGAACACTTACAGGGCAACTTTGCTCAAACAGTCATTCCAGCTGTGGTGAGACCACTTCCTCCCTCCAGAAGAGTGCAAGAAGACTCAGGTGCTCTGCACAGCAAGAAGGGAGAGAGGTGACCGCAACCCGCATGTGCTGCCATCACCGCCCTGGCCTGGGCCCAGCTGCTAGGAGGGGCCCATGCAAAGCACTTGACAGCCAGCTCTGGTTTATCAGCTGACCTGGGGGGAGGGTCCAGAGAGGGGAAACATTTAGACTGACCTGGAGAATCCCGACAAAGTCCTCCAAGATACAAAGGTACCTCCTCCAAATGATAGTGACATCGCATGGCAGACCTCCTCATTCTCCCTGGCCTGCCACTGCGTCCATCTCCCCTTGTACCCAAGCTCTTCCTTGTAGCTGGTCTCTGGGAGACCTGGCCATCCCTCTCCCATTGCTTGTCCTGGCTCAGAACACGCTGCATCTTTAAAGCGCTCCCTCCCTGATTACCATAGTCATACCTCCTCCCGCTTTCTACAACTGACTTTCCAAATAAGACCCATCCACCTCTCTTCCTCCCCTGCCCCAAATATCTGGGGAACCCAGCTCTCCATGTCAGACTGTAAATTGCCCGGGGACTACCTGTGCTGTCCTCTGAGCCTGCTAAGAGCTCACAACACAGCTGAGCCCAGGGAGGAACACTGGGACTGCAGGCAACCTGCTACTCAGCTATTTGAGAACGGAGAGCTCTTCACTCCATGCTCTGCCTTGTGAGGAAGCCTTGAGGACACCGCATGCCTGACTATGTTCGGTGCTGGCTGCCCAGATCTGAAACCTGTTTGCAATGGGCAGGACCCTTGCTTGCTCTGAGGGGGTGAGAGAGGGGAGCTGCTCAGCCTAAACCTTAACAATGGCTGCTGCCCTCACTGCAAGGAAGGCCCCTGGGAATGCCAGAGCTGATATGGCCTCCAAACACCCTCGACCTGCTGGCTCTGTCGGTGAGGGGTGCAGGCCTAAAAAAGTAAGAGTGCACCATGAGGGCCTACCAGATATGGTGGATGTTCTGCACTAGTGTAGCTGGAAGAGACAGGGCAGAAGGCGGGAATAGCTCCCCTCGAGCTCCAAGGAGTTAGGGTAAGGCTCTGGCATCGATCTGTCTTTAACAACTTAAAAGCTTTCAAGGACTTTGGTAGATCCCGCCTCCCTACCTTTCCTCTAACCTTCCCCACACTCCCTTTTATCTCCTCAATAAAACCTCTCCCTCATCTCCCGTCCTTTCTGGGTGGTACAGTGTTCACCAATGACTTAGGGAGATGCCAGGGGAGCCTCCGGTCGTCATGGTGGCACACCAGTGTGGAAGAAGGTAGCTTGTGCCAGGCCAGGGGGCTCCAGCAGGAATTTGAATGGAGCCCAAAACCTAGCAGCAGAAAATTCCCAGGAGGCCAGGAATGAAAGATGGGAAGAGTGCATATTTTGGTTTGGATGCCTACGTTGATCAGAATTCTCCCACCTCCTGCCTGCAGCCACAATATTGACAGGTTGCTAAGAGTTCCTCGAGGGCTGGAGCCCATCCCAGGAAAAGAGGAAAGCTGCACAGTTCGGCCTTGCCAGACCCACAGAGGCGCATCGCTGACCTCTGTCTTGTGGTGGCAAGAAGCCCAGACTTGTTATATAAAAGGTCTGGCCTGCAGCTGCAGCCTGAGCAGCAACACAGCCTAGAGCCCACACCTCTAGATCTGGTCGAGGAACATGAGACCAAGCCAGCCTTGGGGTGACAAAGAGACTTCTACCTGAGGAGTGGGATCGGGGCTTCCTAGAAGACTGGCAACAGGAAATGACAGAGAAGGGCCACACGTGGGAAGCCTGCTGCTGTCTGGCAAAGACAGATGCAATCATGAGCTTACACAACCTCAAGTCCTGCTCCTCCAGAACGCCCTCCTTGACTACATTGTTTGAGCTAAACACTCCTCTCAAAAGAGAAAGAAGTGTGTGCTCCCGGCCCATGAGGGGGAAGCTTCACTTATCCTACTTACCCTTTCCCAGGGTATGAGGAACAGTGTCCGGGGCTCCCAGGAAGTAGGCCTGCTCTATCTGCTACCTGGAGTGTGTTTCCCCTTCACTTCCTGTTCACAGATCTAAAGAGGGTCATCCATTTTAACTGCAGCAAATTCTTGTTGGGTCAAGGTGGGGTATTCCCATGAGAATTCCCCTCCTCTGAACTGTGCCAGACATTTGGCCCCATCTCATCCCTTGGCTGTCTGTTCACTGGCCTTCATGGAACTGGCACCCAGACTCACAGGCCAAATCTTGCTCTCATTTCCTTATTCTTCATTTCAACATGCCAAGAACAGTACTGGGCATTCAGGCTTTTACTAATAACATTTGAAAATGGATCTCATTTACAAAATAAATAAAAGAAAGGGACCGATGTGCTATGCTCAGAAGAGGAAGTAGGAGGCAGTGAGCACACAAAACACTTCCATGTTTGGCAGAGGGGGCACATGCCCTCCAGCTCCCAAAGGAAGAGCTGATGTGCCCAGTATGCCCCAGGACGCTGGTCTGCGTCTGGGCCCATGTTCTTCCCACCCCGCTTGCTCCTTTTCCTGAGAACCCATTGGTTCTCAAGTTGAACAAGAATGGGTTTTAATTGCATCAAAAGGGAGATTTGACTCTTAATCTAACTACTAAGAATGTTGAAGTCCTGAATCAGATTAAAAGATATCCTTGTACAATTTCACACATGAGATGACTTCCTGCTCAGGCTAACACTATCTTATTTTAAAATGGACAAATGGACTTGATGATCTATGGAGATTCCTTCCAAGTTTAGGATTCTTAGTGACATCATGAGGAAAAAACTGGGACTCTAATGGGTCCACGGAAATCCTGGACTGGGCTCCTGGCTAGGGATCAACTCTCCATTACTGAGAGCTTTCCACTACTATTGTTCCAGTGAGATCTATCCTGGCTCGACGCATTTTTTGGACACCTCTTCCAGTTGTCCGGGGAATGCAAACTCAATTGAATGTTGGATCCAATTTAACTTTAGCAAGGTAAATCTTATTTTTTAAAACCTAGAATAAGATCCAAACGCAACTCTTGCTTACCCACACATGAATCCTCAAGCCAAGCTGAAAAACCCAGATTGATTCTCTCTCCCACCAGTCAGGTGGAATGCAAACTCATTTTCATGTAAGTTTACAAAGAAAACCAGGCTGGTAAATATTAGATGGTAAGGAGCTACATGGTGAATATGGGCAGCCCAAACCCAGGACAAATCATTCAAGGACTGAGCGTTGGTAAGTAGACCAAATGCCTCCTCAGCCAGACCCCTCCCCATATCTTTATCCATTAGGAGAGAGCTTCGTTACCTGGGTGGCCTTGTCATTGGTACAGCAGGTGAAGGCCCCATCAGCATCTCGTGGCCACTGGCCCAGAAGGTAGGAGCTGAGGATGGTGTCCAGGGAGAATGTACGTCGGACCTGGGGTGGCTGAGGCCTACACACTGGCTTTTCTGGGGCCACGGAACATGGGACGCTGGCTGGAAGAGAGCACAGCCCGCCCCTTGACATCAGCATGGAGGAAGGAGACATGGAAAGCAGCCTTCTCTCCTCTAGGAAGCCTCACCTGACTGCCTCCTCTCCCTCGTATCCACCCACTCCTAAAGGCATTTGAAGCTGCCCAGGAAATCTGCACAGGGCTCTCCTGACTCAAGGCAATGCCAGGAGAAGCGTTGAAAAGTCACAGCAGTTGCTTGTGGTTGGAAGATGAACTGGTTTCATTTCTGGGAAGTACCCCACTCAGATGAACCAGCTGGCCATTATCACTGGAAACAATTTACACCGTTTTACTCTGGACTGAGATGACTTTACATGTGTGTCCTCTAGCTTTATCCTGTCCCCAGTGGACTATGAGCTGTGAACGCTGAGGTCTCCATTCTGAGTTTCCCGAGAGCCAGACTGTTTCTCATCACTAAAGAGGGAAGTCTAAGTGGACAAAAACCAAGTTTTCTTCCACCTTTTATCTCCTGCCCTTCTTCCTCCCTTTAGCACACACTGCAGGGCTCCTATGCACTGTACAAAGTCAACCTAACTCACTGAAGGACTCTTCATACTTCCTTCAAGACTGCTTAGCCCCAGGGAACCAAGGTGCCTAAGACAAAGAAAACAATATGAAGTACTTTCAACTCAGTCTTTTGGTTCTCGCCTGTCTCTTATGTCTGGCTCAATGGGACAAAAATAAGGCAATTATAACTCCATTCACTTTATTTTCACCTTGGTTACAGCTTTTTGGGAAAAGGTGAAACTGTTGATAAAATATAAGTGTTCTGAAATTATCTGTAAGTTTCAATCATCTGTGGCCCATGTCCTTCATGGCCACATTCCAAACACTCTGTCTTAAGATCTGTCCAGCTGTTTCCTTTAAACAGAGCAAAATGCTTTCACATCTGTACTAATCCCTTGATAATCCATGTGTACATTAAGCACAGCAAAAGAAACTGGGGAGTGTTGGTATAAATAAACTTAAAGAATTTCTATTAAAAAGACACTAATAGGGGTGCTGGGATGGCTCAGTAGGTTGAACACTTGCCTTGTAACCAGGAGGGTCCAGGGATTGAATCCTGGCCCCGACCTGTGCAAACCCATATGCTGACTGTGGCGCAGTTGGCAGCTGCCCGGATGGCTTGGCGGTGAAGGTGCTCACCTCCCAGGGGGAAGGCCTCCAGTTCGGTTCCCGCCCCACGTGGCCCCATATCCATCTGTGTGAAATGAAACTATGCCACCACTAATGATGTACAACTATGGAGACTGCTCTGGGCCCTCCCCTCTTTTCTCTTACCTTCTCTCAAAACAATAAAATAAATCTTAAAAAAAAAAGAACTCTAAAAAGACACTAATAGGTTGGCAGTTCCTCAAAAAGTTAAACTGAATTATCATATGACCCAGCAATTCCTCTTCTAGGTATGTGTGTATATATATATATATATATATATATATATATATATATATATATATGCAAAGAATTGAAATCTGGGTCTCAAAGAGATATTTGTACACCATGTTAATAGCAATATTATTCAAAACAATCAAAATGGTGGAAGCAACCCAAGTGTCCACTGACAGATGAGCATAATGTGGTGTATACATGCAGTGGAGTATTAGTTTCAAAAAGGAATAGAATTGTCTGATATATGCTACAACATGGATGAAATTTCACAATACTAAATGAAATAAAAGATACAAAAGGACAAATATTGTATGATTCCACTTCTATGAGGTTTCTAGAATAGGTAAATTCATAGGGACAGACAGTAGAATAGAGGTTACCAGGGCCTAAGGGGCAGAAGGGATGGGAGTTACTGTCTAATGGGCACAGTTTCTGCTTGGGATGACAGTGATGATGGTTGCACAACACTGTGAATGTACTTAATGCCACTGAATTGTAAAGATAGAAGTGGCTAATCAGTTATGTTTTACCACAATAAAAAAATAAAATAAAAAAGACACTAACAATACTATCTATGTTCTCCAAATCTATTAAGTACTGACTATATTTTGCCAGTTGTAATCAATATGAAATGTACTACATTATGTTCCACTTTGTTCTACCCATTTTATATACCCATTTCCAAGTATCAGCGATTTGCACAGTCAACAGTTTAGTGGTTACCTAAGGGTAAGGAGGAAGGTGGGTGGGAGAGTAGGGAGGTTGGGGGAATATGGAGGGGACATCAAATATCTGGTGATGGAAAGAAGGAACTGACTCTGGGTGGTAAGCACATAATGCAATGCATAGATGATGTACTGTAGAATTGTATACCTGGAACCTATGTAGTTTTTACCAACCACTGTCACCCCAATAAATTTAACATTAAAAAACAGTAAAAAAAACAAAAAACAATCTGCAGTTGCCATTTTAATGACTATATAATATTCCATCAGGTTGATATATAGTCATTTGCTTTGTCATTCTTACATTACTGGGCACTGGGGCTTCATCCCTTACCAATTTAAGTATCATAAATATTACTACAAGGACAACTTTTACTCTCAGTTTTTATCTAATTCCTGGCATATTTCTAAGTCATCTCTCTCAGTTATCACATATGTGCTCAATTAGGGGTTGCCATGATAGCAGGTTGAGCATTTGCCTTGCAATCGGTGAGGTCTGGGGATTGAATCCCAGCCCTGGCCCATGCAAACCCATATGCTGAGCTGCAGCACAACTGGTAACCACTGAGATGGTGGTAAAAATTCTACCTCCCATGCAGGAGACCCCACCCCCACCCCCAGGTGGGTTCCTGTCCTGCACGGCCCCACATCCGCCTGTGTGAAATGAAACCATGTCACAACTAATGATGTTAAACTATGGAGACTGCTCTGGGCCCTCCCCCACTCTCTCCCCCACTCTCTCTCTCTCTCTCTCTCTCTCTCTCTCTCTCTCTCTCTCTCTCTCTCTCTCTCTCTCTCTCTGTCACCTTCTTTCAAATAATAAAACAAATCTTTAAAAAAAACAGGTGGCAATCAGATATTCCTGGGAGCTTCTGACCCACATGGGCAGCCAGGTCAGACACCCAGATGCTGTTCCCTGTGTCTCTCCTCTGGACGGACATGTTTACAGGATTACATGACACAGAAACAAAAAGGCAGGTGGGAAGCAGGTAAGCAAGACTGGCCTAAAGGCCTGAATGCCAGGATCCTAACGGCCGCTTCCTCGCTGTGCGGAGGAAGGGGACTGTGACTCCAGGCTGAGAAAGGAGCAATGGGGAGATGATTTCTTGGAGCCCTCTCCCAGCCCCTCAGCAGAAGTTGCTGCGAAAATCTCCTCTAGATTTTTCCTCACAGACATCCTAAGTGTTCTCCTGTGTTTATGTGACAGTACTCAAGTTTTGTCCCATCCCCACAGTTCTTTTGTGTGTGTCAGCTTTTACTCTCCCATCAGCTCTCCAAGAGGCCAGACGAAGACTGATGAGGAAACTGAGGCACAGAAGTCTCCCACTGCGCTCGGTTGCCCAGCAAGGCAGCGGCAGCCCTCGATCTAAGCCCAAGTCTCCTCTGCCCTTTGTCCGATCTCTGCATCTCGGCTCTGGCATCAGGAACACCCTCTCAGGCTGCCAGGATCCTACCTGGACGCCTGGGGAAAAGACTGCCTTCTTAGCTCCTTTTCAGGGACAGGGAATAAGTCAGGAGACGGAACACCTGATGTGGGGGTCTGCAATGTCATTTTTTTGTTTTTTGAGGTTGTTTTAAGAAGTCTTTGAAACCTGGGGTAAAGCATTCTACTACCTTCTAGGGGCAATTTAAACCATACCCATTTTATATCAGTCCCCATTACCTTTCATATCCAACCCATTCATAAGCTCTTAGCAGGAGTCTAATCTCAAGGGCAGCAATCAGATGTGATACTAGACTCCCAGTACTCACATGGTTAGGGAGGACCCAGAGTCCTGGAATTTGGTGTGAGAATCTAACCACCAATTTTGGCCAACGCTACATGCTTTCTGGCCACCTCTGGCCAAAGTTATTCACAAAGACTCTGAGGATTTCATGGGTCCTGACTCACTTCTCCATATACCAAAAACAAAAATAAAACAAAACCCCATAAACACAAGGGGTGGGGGTGGGGTGGGGCAGGAGTAAGAGAGAGAAATGGGGATGGGGAGAAACCAAGCACCCTAATCAGAACCAGGGGGCCCTGACCCCATCCTCTCTGCTAGATCTACAAGGATCTCACCATAGGTAAGTCCAACTGGAAGTCTTGCCTCAGTTTCTTTTCCTTCAATGAGACAGCTGGGCCTCAGGCCTGTTTCTACAGTGACCACATCCTAGCACAGGGTGCTGGCACAGCTCCTCGCCAGCCACAAGATGACAGAGTTACCTTCAGTCTCAGAAACCTCAGCAAGGCCCTCTCCTTTTCCAAACCCCCACATTCTTGGCAGCCCCTTGGAGGTGACTAAAATGCCATCACTCCTCCAGGACCAGAAAATAAAGGAGGAGGACATTTAAATTTTTTAGACTTTTTCACAGGAGAAAAAAAATCTACCACTTACTTCAAAAACCTCACCCCAATAGTTTGGGGAGCACCTACTAATTTGGGCACCAAAACTGATTAAGGGCTAAACCAAGGGTGTCAAGTTGCCCCCAAACACAACACAAACCAAAACCAAAATCAGACACTGACATGTTTTGTTCCGGCGTGAAGGGGCTCCTGCCTGGAGCAGTGCACCCCTCCCACGGTATCTGGGGCCGCAAGGGGAGGAATCTAGCTCTGATTGCAGCTCTGCCCTCACCGTGACGTGACTGCAGCCAACACCACGCCACCTCCCTGGCCCTACTCTCCCATCTAGGAAGCAGGAGCACCATCGCGGCCTACGCTGCCTCTTGGGGATGCTGTAAGGAGCAGAAGATGAGATGTAAATACCCTTTAAAGTCTTCATTAGCCAGATTACATCCACCCAACCGTCACTTAATCCCTCCCTCCACTGCGACCCTTTAGGACTGCAGATGGGGGTGAGGGAGCCTAGAGACTACCCGGAAAAGACATGCAGAGTGAGTTCTAGCTGTTCACCACTATCGTCCCCAGGGAAGGGGCACATCTACAGTACTAGGGACAGTCTAACCCAGCATGGGAAATGCCTTGAATAAATGGTACATGGCGAGTAGGAACAAAGCTGCTTGCAGACATTGGCATCAGCAGCAGTGGGCCGGTCAGCACTCAAGGTGTGCTGTCCACTGAGATCTACCTCAGAGGGGACTGTCCCCTAAGAGATCTCACCAGTGGGTGTAGCTGAAATAGGAGCTCACAGGTTCATCGCTCACGGGCATACAAAAATAGGGGTAGTGGGACCTGCTCTGCAAATGTGTGATTATGGCTACAGAAGCGTTGAAAAGTCACAACGGTTGACTGTGGTTGGGAGATGAACTGGTTTCATTTCTGGAAAGTCCCCCTCTCAGATTTGGGAGGGAAAGAAAAGACAATCAGCGGCCCTATCTGAGAAGAGACACCCATATCATGACAGGCCGTGACAAAGCAGCAGGCTGCCGGGCACTGGCTGGGTGGCTGCGGGAGGGTGGAGTGTCCTGTTTACAGTGCTGTGGGGTATTATCGGCCCATCGCATGCAGCAGCCTCCACAGCCCAACCACCTGGCGAAGCACCCTGGCACGGGGCCAGGCCATTTCACCATGCAGCTGAGCAGTGGCGGATGCTTTGGTTCTTGGGCAATGGCAAAGGGGAAAAACAAAACAAAACAGCACACACTGGAGATAAGAAGCCTAAGTGATATCTTCAGAGCCACTCGGCCCTGTCTCCCAACTGCTGCATTTGTATGGCTTTGAAGAGATGGCGCTGAGTGGCGAGGCCAGTGGTCAAGGGTATGTGCAGTGGGGACAGTCAATAAGGCGGAAAGCACACAAACACCAGATAGGACAATGAACCAAGAGTGGCCCACAGTGGCCAGGCACACCACAGTGGCCTGCCCGATTCCTTCAGTAAGCAGATTCTGAGCGCCCACCTCAAGCCTGCTCTATCATAAGTACCCACGATACATGGAGTAGGAGTTGGACCAGAAGCTGCTAACAAGGTCGATACAATCCCTAAGCACCTGAAGGCACCCCAGCCAATGCCTCTGCACAGGGACCATCGAGCTGTCTCCACTGTGCCCTCAAATCCCTGGCTGGAAATCAGCTTAGGCCTGACTACACAAGTAAAGCCCCACCCTGGAAGTCAAAGGGGAAGGGTGACAGCTCTGAGAAGGGCAAGAAGTGGTCAGAGGAAGGCAGAAGGCAACAGATGATGCAGGAAGTGAGGTGTTTGTGGCTGCCCTTCTCAACTCAGCCAGAGAGAGACTATGGGATGGAGGTGCAGCTGCTTAAGAGGAGAATCAGGCCCTGGCCAAAGGGTCTTGGCTGGGCATCAGGGGGGGCTACGTCACTATTTTTCTCTCATAAGAAGTGCCCTAGGAAATAAGGCTATGTTCCACCCATCCTCCATTAGCATGAGACCTAGTGATCCCAAAATACCCAAGGACTCTACTGAAGGAAGACAGAAACAGACAATGAGACCTCACACATGGCAAAAACTCAACTAGCTGGTACAACAAACACGTTATGAGTCACTTTCTCATGCTGTTGGCCTTTGAAGCATTATTAACAGTAGTCTTCCCGCCTCCCTTCTTAAAGAGAAAATAACTCTTATTATAACAGAAACTGTACATATGTTGGAGGAAATAAAACGCAGATGTGAGCAAACACTGAAAAGTAAAAACTATGCATACCCCTACTCAGAGATCTCTATTGTGCACATCCTTCCTGGTCTCTCTCCATGCACATATGCATGTATATGTACCATTTTGAATAAAATTAGATCCTATTATACACATGTTCTACAATCGGCCTTTTTTCATCACAGATCTTCACTTAAGATGGACTAGCAGGCAGGGGCAGGGCGGCCCAGGAGGCTGAAACAGAGCATGTGGTCAGACGTGGAGGGGCCCCATCCTGTCTCCTAGCTGTGATGCAGCAGTTTTGTAGGCAGGGAGGTGTCAATGTGGAGAAGAACAAAGTAAAACAGGGATTCAGAATTTCTAACCATTTCCCCAACAACAGATTTGCAGTAAGCAAGGGAAGTTCCTTGTAGCAGCTTCACGGGGATTAAACAGTGAAGGCCGTCTTCTGAGCTCCCGGGGTCCAGCACCGCTTAACTACTAAACTCAGGGATGTGTGGGTTTTGGAGGGAAGTTGTGGTCAAACTGAAATCTCCAATATGACTGTACAAGAGTAAGAAACCCTCCTTGGAAAGCCCAAGGAGACCCCATCCATCTCAGCTGAGAAAATTAAACTTGGGGCTTCAAACTGCTTCAACACCAAGCAGTAGCTCAGCTCATTTCAGCCATAACAGAGAAGAAACTAGATTAAAAAGAAGAAATAAACAGTAACATCACATTTACCTTACCAAGAAGGTTTACCTAAAACAGGCAGATCCCACCTGAGGCCCAGGATGGCTTTGAATGAGGCCCAACACAAATTCTTAAAACAGCATGAGACTCTTTTGTGCTGTTTTTTGTTTGTTTGTTTGTTTGTTTTAGCTCATCAGCTATTGTTTGTGTTAGTGTATGTTATGTGTGGCCCAAGACAATTCTTCCAATGTGGCCCAGGGCAGCCACAAGGTTGGACACTGCTGACCTAAAGAGAAAAGAGTGATATTTGTATAAGAATGAAAAACTTCTCAGCCAGGCCCTCAGTTAATTACTGCATCCATACTTAAGCATGTACCTCAAGTGAAAGCGTTTCTGGTTGTGTCTGACTCCCCAGGATGCAGGCCACATCTATAAGCAGCTGGAGAAAAGGGTCAGGACAGACGCATCTGGAGATGTCATTGTGGGGAAAAAAATAAGGAAAATGCTAACTTTTTGCAGCAGCAAGGAAGAAAAGGGTGATCCCAAAGAGAGAGAGAGAGAGAGAGAAGACAGCAATTACTTAGACATTTTGTTCAATTCTCAAGAAGCTGCAATTAGGAGAAAAGGAAGTGGGGTGACCTTGTCACCTTTTATCTGAATTCTCTGAAGAGTTCTGTAGGATTTCAGCATTCTTAAAACAAAACACTAGCAATTACTGATTGGCGCATGCTTTCCTTAGGGAGCTACTTGGCCTTTGCAAAAATAGCAAAAGTAGCACATACTTAGTCCCTTCTCTCTAAAAAAAAAAAAAAAAAGTCCTCACCCTGTGGTTATCTGGGAGTGATGAATTTCTGAGCAGTCTATACACTCAGAGGATAGGCCTAAAGCCTTCAGTATCTTTATTTCGCACAATGATCTGATTCTTGTCAAGTACCAAAGAATCCAAGTCCTGTCAGTTCTTAGGTAGTCTGAGATAACTGAGGTGAAGAACAACCAGAAATCAAGATTCATCTACAATACGTCCTGTGAGAGGGCACCTGTGATTAAAACTGCACCCGGATTTCTGTTCTGAATGTGTGTACCCCATCCACTCTCATGAATTCTGCTCTGGAAGAGGGGGCAGAGCTTCCAAGTGTTACTGGGGGGGGGGGGGGGCATGGCACACCATCATGGAGAGAGGTGAAATGATTTCTCCAAAGCCACAGAGCAAATTGAGACACAGGCCTTTTTCCCTTAAAAGAAGGCTTTTAAAAGTACATTTCCCTGGGAAAGCTGGGATGGCTCAGCAGGTTAAGCGCTCGCTTTGAAGCCCCAGGGACCAAGGATTGAATCCCGGCCCCGGCCCATGTGGACCCACATGCTGAACAGGGGAGTGCCCCCAGTTCAGTTCTCACCGGGGCGAGACCCCGGCCCAGTTCCTGCCCTGTGCAGCCCCACGCCCACCTGTGGAATGAAACTATGTGGAAAAACCAATGATGTGCAAGTATGGAGACTGTTCGGGCCCTCCCCCTTCTCTCTGTCTCTGTATCTCTCTCTCTCTCTGTCAAAAACAATAAAATACATCTTTAAAAGTACATTTCCCACACTTGCGTTCACTATCAGACAACTGTCATGACTGCCTGGCTGCATTGGTCCAGGAACCACAACATGGATGGGAAGGGTTCTATTCCTTTCCCTTGCCACGAAGCAGGATGATCCTACCAGGGTCACGGGAACATTGTTTTACCCATTGGCCATGTTGGGTGAGGGGAGGAAGAAGACAATTAAAATACAAGGGATCCCTTTTCCAGTGAGGAAAGTGTAAAGTGAGTGAAGGGAAAAAAAGGAAATAAAAATAGAATTACAGATAACTTTCAAATAGCCAAAATAATTTCTCCTTTTTGAACAAACCATGACTTATTTTTAGCTCCATCCAGCCTGCCTTCTCCCTGACCTCAAGCAAACTTCCAGACAGTAGTGTATGTGCAAGCAACTGAACTCAATTTAATATCAGCACAAGTCACACCAAATACCTAGATTTTGACAGAATGTGGTGGCCTCATTTTGTTTCCTTCCCAACCAATGAGTCCAAAATCTCCAATTTTTTTATTCCTCTTTTGAACTGCTCATGCCAATACTTATATCCATTAGTGTTAATTCAGAACTGACTTTATGTAACTTCCAAAGTAATATTCCAAGCAGAAAGTCATCACTGGATGCCAAAACTAATGGGAGAAAAGTTGTGGGAAACAATATTTATATAATGCCAAAGTATTACCCCATAATCCACATATTGAGAATATTTTTATATTATTTTTAATATAAATACTTAATACAATGGGAAATTTGGTGATTACCATCTCCAGTGATCAAACTGAACATTATTAGTATTGTATATTGTGCCCTTTAAAGTGATAGAATATTAAGTACACAACTTCACCCATGAACTGTTCTTGCCGAATGTGTTTACCGGGATTAAACCAGGCACCAGACCTAACTTCTCACTCGCCTGAAATACAGGGGATAGAGGAACAAGTTAAATACCATCATGAGGAAACCGAAAAATCCAGAATGTGGGTATGCACTGTGCTTATAACTTTATTAAAAATTTGAAATTTTTCCAAAATAAAGCTGTGAGAAATAAAAGGTCTGGCTTTGGAAGACAAAAATTCAGTTCGCTCCTCAGCAAGGATCTAAACCCTTTAGCATTTCAATCTTGGCAGGTTCTATTCAAAATCATTTGGGTCACTGCTTTGAATTTCTAATTGGGGAAAGAGAAGATGGGTAAGAAGAAATGAAATAGTGAATGAGGCTTAATCTGAGGAAAGGAATTGAAAGATGTAAATCAGTACAAGGTAGAATAAAGATAAAAAGTCAAAGAGATTTTAAACCATGTTAAGATGTCTCACATCATCCCACCAGAGCAAGACCACACAGGCAGAAGTACAGGTTTCCTATAGGTCCAGAAACACAGTTGGAGCTGGATATATATAACTTCAAATATGTCCAGTCAAGTTACACCTGGGCATTCATTTACCATTATTGCTCTTTGAAAGGAGTGTAGAAACCAGTAAGATCCCAGGGAAAATAGGTAACAATGGCTAAGAGAAAGGTAGGAGAATCCAGAAGGTAAAAGGAAAAAGAATTTATTAGTCTTCTCCTATGTGGGTACAACAATGAAGGGCAGTAAAAAGACCTCAGGAGAGTCTAGCTAGATAAAAGAACTTCTTGCTTGTCAGAATTGAATGAGGGAAACTGTACAGTCTACCCAAGAACAGCTCCAGGGACAGATAATTATATGCCCCCCAAATGTCTCAGTGTTGACCCCTGGAAGGCAAGAGATTACATCAGAAGAGTCTGAGAGCCTCCTCTCATTCTAGAATTCCCCAACTCTTAAAGGGTAAGTAAGAGAAGGCTACTGCCCACTTCAGCTAAATTGAAAGCTCAGAGCCCAATGCTATTATCTGAGAACAAGATAAGTTAAAAGAGGGGGAAAGGCACAAAGTCAAAGGGAGACTTCCTTGCCTTACCTACGCTGATCAGAAAACTGTGCTGTGAACTCCCAGATGATCCTGCCCACCTGCCCCAAGCAGGGGAGTATAAATAGCACTCAATTTACCTGTGGCTAGCCACAGCAGAAGGTCTGGTCACATGACCGGGTGAGCTGGGAGTAACCACGAGGTAGAGATCAGCACTCAGAGGGCAGGTTTGCTCATTGCAGGCTGGAATCTGTCAGGACCTCTGCTTTCAACCCTGGCTCTGGTTCACTTTGCTCTGACTTGTGGGGGGGTGGGGGTGGGGGGGGGGGCAGGCTTCTAAGCAGCAATTGCTCAGTTATGTTCCTCAGGGCCAGGAAAGTATAGTCACAGAATTCCCTTTGCCTTCAGGGTCTAAAATCCTATTGGGGTTATTCTGCTCAGCACTCACAGCCCTGAAAAGTAGCGTGGGCCATTTTGTCTCACTTGGAGAAAGTCCTCTGTTAAAGTTCTACTCTGTATCCCCAGCTTCAAAGACAAGATACCCAAGAGAGCACTATGTCCCATCTAGTGGTTCCCTACCCAGGCTCTGACATTCTGGAACTGACCCAGCCTGACCTCACCTCAGTGGCAAATTCCCAGGCAGTGCCCTACTGGTGGAAAAACCCTGAAGTGTGCTGGCCAACATTCCAGGGCAGCCCCTGCTCTGAAACCCTGGTCTTGCAGGTTGTTCAGATCTAAGGGAGTCTCAAAGGTTGCACAGTGCCTCCAGGGTAAACCTAGTCTGAAAAGCAAGATTCGACAGCCCCTCCAGAAAGAACCTTGAAAGGTCCGACCCTGGGAAAATGTTGGCTGCTATCAGTATATGCCTGAGACCACTGAAGACTACTTCATTGCAGGAAGATGCTTGCAGGCTCACCTCTCCATGTGTGCTTCCAGAGGCAGGGGAGGCCATGGCAACACACATCCCTGCAGGTAAGTCACACCACCTTCCCCTGTACACCAGGGCCTTTGTTTCTGCTCTTAAGAGTTGCTTAACAGTAATGTCACCTGCTTTTATAAGTCAGGCAAAGAAAAGGCTTAGCCTCCCGAAGCAAAAGGGAGCTTGGACTGGTCCGATCCACGCATCTGAGAACTAGAAGGAAAGACTCAGCTGTCATGTTCCCCTTGAAGCAGAGAGCTCTGGCCATTTGCACAGCACCTCCAACCCACACCTCTAAGCGGCAGACACCCCAACAGGAATCGGGGGGCAGCCTTTTCTCATCCTCCTGCTTCTTGCCCTGATTCCGAATGTCCATCCACTGGGCACTTATTTGGGGGTAGGAGAGTGCCAAGAAGAATCAGAGAATAGCGGGGACAGGCGATGTAGCCTGGTAACTGCCCAAGGACAAACAATCTCCGTATATAAGCTGGGTAATAATATAGTGAATGTTCATGGGTCTATTTCACATAACTGGCTGGAGCCCATGAAAAAAACCCTTTGATGTTAACTTACCCACAGTCTCACGGCTCTAGGGTAGCTGCAGGGAAACATTTCAGATAAAGGACACACACTAAAACTAAAGCTTTTTAAAACGTTTTTTCTATGTGAAGACATAGAGCAGGACTCATTCAGTTACCCCAATTCTGGAAGCTTGGGGAACTGTCAGTAAGCAAGAATGTCGGGAATAACCGAAGTGCCTTCAGGGAGCACAGATGGATGTATAACGTGTGGTTGTGTGTGAGAGAAGAGGCGCCAGGAAACAAACAGCAGTGTTTGAGCCTCTAAGTCCATCTGCTTAGCAGTGATTACCACATCCACCCACTCTTGGGCCCTGTAGTACATGGAAGGTTTCTGCTGACGAGTGAGCCCTCCTTTTGTGTATGAAGTTATGAAACAAACAAACAAACTCCTGTCCACGTGGTAAGACATAAAGCATTAAACCATACAGACGTCCTCTCTTGGGCTCCTGTACCAACAAGGCCTTTGGTACAACAAATCAACTGATACACAGCTGAGAAAGAGACCTGGCATTGTTTTCTAAACCAAACTCAACTCCTTTCCCCTCAGACTCTACTATAAAAAATGCGAAGTAGTATCATTCCATGGCTCTGGCGCAAGAGGGCCTTCTGATTTCATATATTGTAAGAAATGAAGAGTGTAGAGTGAAGAGCAGAATAAGAGCATTTGTTAGAATAAGGAAGCAGTTTTCCCCTAGAAGGCACTGGACACCCTAAATATACTCAACATTTTACCAGACTGCTGCAACCCTGCTGACCGCTCTGCTAGGTCAATGTGGGGAATGGACTGGGCTCAGACACATGGCAGCAGGCTCCCACGGGTTCTCAGAATCTGGTACCCCCTTGCCCAGGTCAAGTGCAAAGGACAGGCAGAAGTGTCCAGAGAGGTGGCCTAGTCAATACCTGGGCCCACATCTGCCCCAGTGTGCTACATGAACTCATGAAGAGTCATTAACTTCTCTGGGCTTCAGTTGTTCCATCTCTGAAATAGGGGAGAATAAGACATGTTATAAGGATGGTGAAAGAAAATGTCATTCTGAAGAACTCCTGGTACAGTCAAATTAGCAAGTATTCAGTTTTAAAACTTTTTACTTGGAAATGATTTCAAATTTACAGATGCAAGAACAAGAATAGCACATAAGTCAAATGTATGGTGATGGGAGGAAAACTGACTCTGGGTGGTGAGCACACAATGCAACACATAGATGAAGTACTATAGAACTGTACACCTGGAACCTATGTAATTTTTACTAAACAATGTCACCCCCAACAAATTTAACAATAAAAAATAGCACATATAACACCCATATAACTTTTACCCCGATCTGCCTACTGTTAAGTATTTGCCCCACTTGCTTTATCACTTGCTTTCTTTCACATGTACTTTTTCTCACAAACTCACTCTCTCACATCCACACTTGACACACACACATTCAGATACACATACACACTGCCCTTTGTTGGGTTTTTGTGTGGTGTTCCGTTTGAAAACAAGAAGGAAGGACTGGAGGATGTGAGGTTCAAGATGAAGAGAAAGCAAGGGAGGCCTTACTACTCGGTGTTGGCTCCACAGCTCCGCTCCCTTCTCCCTGCCTCCAGGGCAAACAGCAAGCACTCCAGTGTCCTGGTTTAGAGATAAATTATTACACGAACAAGGACCAGAAAAGGTATTTGTTAGAGAAG
Organism: Craseonycteris thonglongyai; assembly: GCA_004027555.1. Classification (NCBI taxonomy): domain Eukaryota; kingdom Metazoa; phylum Chordata; class Mammalia; order Chiroptera; family Craseonycteridae; genus Craseonycteris; species Craseonycteris thonglongyai. Next base: position 43,612 of record PVKE010000636.1, on the reverse strand, counting down.
AAAGTTCATTATTCTTATCTTTTTCTTTAAACAACAAAAACCAGGGGATGCTGGGATAGCTCAGCAGGTTGAGTGCTTGCCTTGTAACCACGAGGTTCGGGGATCGATTCCCACCCTGGCCCATGCAAACCCATATGCTGAACTGTGTTGCAACTGGTAACCACTGGGATGGCCTGGCAGCAAAGATTCTCGCCTCCCATGCTGAGGTCCCCCAGTTTGGTTTGGTTCCCGTGCTGCGTGGCCCCACATCCACCTGTGTAAAATGAAACTATGTTACAAGTAATGATGTACAACTATGGAGATTGTCCTGGGCCCTCTCCTCTTCTCTCTTTCTCATAGCTTCTCTCAAACAATGGGATAAATCTTTAAAAAGAATAAATAAATAAAAATAAGCAAAACCACAAAAAACCACCACAAAGCATTTATATGAACCATGGAAATAGCTTTATTATACAGAATCATTTTTATAATATTTGTTATAATGGGATTTCTACCTCATGAAGCTGGGAAGTAACTGGGAAAGAAAGGTTCCACAGAAGCATATGGTTATTAGAACATTCAAGAATTCTATACAGAATCTGGTTTGGTAAGGAGGTAAGAACTGCCCATAATAACCCTCTAGGGAGAGTTAAGTAACCTCTATGAAGCAGGCCAGGCAATTCTCCATGATACCAAGTCCCCGGATGGACTTTCTCTCAAGTTCAAGTCCCTGCTATTCCCCCTACTGGACACATGGCTTGTCTCAGAATGGCACTATTATGTATCACAATGACTCCAGTCCCGGTTGACCTAAAGCTCCGAGAGGGCGACGTGCTCAGGTGGAGCGTGGCAGCGGTCGGGTGGAGGATCTCCCTACATGGAGAACTAAGTTGTCATCATGATGGAATGCCACCTGCACCTACCCTCCCCCACAGGAAGGCACCACCCACATGTACTCCCAGGTGCCTTTTTTTGGATTCCACATAGTCACACTTAAAATATATACCCTTTCCTAAAAGCTCCATCTTAAAAATATCTCCCTGATCTAGTCCCAAGCTCAGGAACCATGACCATGACCCCACAGAGGCAGGAAAACCCTGCCTGCCTCCTGGGCCCTATCCGTCCCTGGTTAGCTTCTCATTCCATGTGGAAATTGCACATTTCAAACCAGTTGGAAACACCCAAAAGCCACCAATATATCACACATATAATGTAATAACCACCACTTTCCAATTAGCCACACCAAGGGAACAGTCACTTATAGGGTGCTAAAGGAACAAGCGGACTTCTTTGCAGCTCATTTTTCTTTCCAATTCTTCAGTTGGTCAATTGAACAAATGAATTTTTGCTCCTGGAATACAGGTACACAAGCAATGGGAAACAAAGGCTGGGCATATGCTGGACAGGCAGCAGAAGATGCCAGATGGGGCGTAAATTCACAACAGACTGTCCAGACCATGTGGGAAGAGCCCTGGGATCAGGAGCAAAAGGGCTTGGTCACATGGTCTTGGGCAAGTCATTTCTTTTCTGGGCCTCAGTTCCTTATCTGCAAAACCAACTAAATGCCACCTGTACCTGCAGGACCATTGTGTTGTAGATAAATGAGAAACGAATATTCAAGAGAACTAGACCAAAGAGCTAAACAAATAGAGCACACTGTCAAAACTGAAACTCTATACTCTCAACTTTCCTGAAAAATACAGATGAATTTGGAGGCCCTTCCGGAGCTGGGATTCACTCTTCCCACAGAAGCTGTTTTAATCTGTGAATACAGAACTACCCAGGATTACAGTTCTAATGAGGAAGAGTCCAGCACTGCTCTTAGCATGAAGACGTGAATGTATCCCATGGGTGTGACTCACATTGCCCTCCTCTCCCCGCTCTCTGAATCCAGACTACGTAATACTGTGAAAACTCTCTGGTTGCATCCCCTCTGTCATGCCAAATGTTATCCACCTCCACCCTCCACCCTAGTGTGTATGTCATATCAGATGGGCATGAGTTACAAAGACAATCCCCAACAGGGGCTGCGTGGCAGGTTTGCAGCCAGCTTGCAGGTGTGGGGCAGGGAGCGCACGTGCTATCAGCAGTGGTTCTCTCAGAGTCGTGTGGGTGAGCAAACATGCAGTGCACAGAAAACTCTTAAAGGGGAGGCAGTGCGTGGGGTAGGGAAAAGAAGGAAGGGGTAAGAGAAGCTGCCTTTCTTTCCTCTCAACCACATTTTTACTCTGTTCAAACTTACCCCTAGCAGGGCAGGTTTATAAAACCATTTTGACTAAGCCACCAGGCCTGTGGTCACAGACTCCGTGGATGACACTGTGTCCAGGGCTTAGGGAATGACAATGAGCATCTCCTTCCAGCATTTCCCCATATGCTGGGGAAAGAGAAGAAGAAAGCAGTGCTTTGTATCTTAGGATGGTGCCCGGCTTGGAAGGGAGGACTTCCATAGACAACTCCGTTCCCAGGCCTAGAAAAGTCACCGGTTCAGATTTAGTATTCCTGCCTTCCTTTGCTATACAATACATTACAGCACTCCTAGGAATTTGGTACAAAGCTACCTGTAGGTAAAGTACACCCAGCATTCACCTTGGGCTCCTTGTCCTCTCACCCATATCCATGCCTAAGCCTAAAGCCAGGTAGTCTGGCTGTTTTATAAAGTCCTAACAAAATCCCCAACATTGGCTGTTTCCGTGGATTGACCTGGTAACTCACTGCTCAAATCACCCTCTGGCTTGACGTGTGTGGGGAAGAGAGCCTACCGGTCTAGCAATGACATCCATGGAAATGCCATGTCTTTGGCACCAGCTGGGCTTCAAGCCCAATGGCCAGGATGAATAGGAGAACAGTGATTTAGAGAGAAACTAATACTTGGGAAGGGGAGGGGAGAGGTGTGAGTAGCTGAAGAGAGGTGTTATAAAGGGGGCACAGTGTGTGGAGACCAGAAGTAGGGAAAACCACTTCAAGTGAGCCTGGGGGAAGTGTGGCTCACTCTCCCCACCCCTGTTGCCTTTCCAGCAACTCAATCCAACAAGTATTTATTGAGCACGACACTCCCCATCTGCCTTGGCCCTCCCTCTGTAAAAACACTCAAATCTGTTCAAGCTGCAGGGTGAGTTCCATTGCACTTGAACTTGAAACATGAGGTGCCTACCTTTTAAAAAGGCAGGCACACAATTTCTAGCAGGAGGCAGAAGGGACTGAAGAGATTTGAGAAAGTTAAGGAACACACACCAATGCCACTTCTGAAAAGAAGGGAGAGGAGAGTAAAAACTTAATTTAACCTTAGGGAGAATATGATGGCCAATTAAAAAAGAGCAGCAGCAGCCTACTCAAACCCCAGCACTTCTCTAACCCTAACACTGAGGACAGAATTCCTTCATTCTGTCTCCTCCAGCTTGAAAATACATTGTATTCACCTGTGGACATGTTGCATGTGTAGTCCTACTTTTGCCTCTCAAGGAGGTTAGAACTCAGTGCTCTCCTGCATGTTTTCTTTTAGGATCAGGTGATAAGGAATTCAGGTGGCAGAGCTGGGGGTGGACTGGACCTATGCTTGTTACAGCGGAGTTCCCCCTCGAAAAGCCACCCGCCATTTGCAAGACAGGGAGCACAGGGTCAGAGAAGAGACCTCCTAAACTTACAACTCTGCCCTGCCAAGCCCTGCCCATCCTCTAAGAAGTCACATTGAGGCATTTCAGAGAACAGACCCCACCCCTGATCATAGGCCTGCTGTGTCAGATCAGCCAAGCCCTCAGAGGAGTCTTCCCAGGCCTCTCCCCTACCCTCTACCCCTTTTATTAGGGAGCTAGAGGCAGAATTGCTCATGTGCAAGCAAGGCTGAGCCCAAGGCACTCCATCCACCCCCAGTGTCAGCTGTCTGTGGCTCGTGAGGAGGGCAGGGTAAGTGTCTGTACATAGCCCAGACTGCAGTTCCAGGTTCCCCAGGGGCTGAAGTTACAGTTTTCCCATTAGGAAATACTCTGACAGCATTCTTTGAAGTTCATGACAACTGCCCTTGATTGGCTGTGCTGCTCCCACGCTGTACAAGTCAACTGAGGCTTATTCCTTGGGCCTGAGGATAAACATTTAAGTGACTCCACGCTGGGCACTGGGTTTGGTAGTGACCCTGAGGAAAAGTGTGGAGGAGAAAGCCAAGGGCCAGGAAGAGTTTTTAAAACCAGGAGGCTCGGTGGGGACCAGGAGCCGGAGGCCCGAGCTTCAGCAGCCAGCTGTGCAGAATCACCCACAGCTCAGCTCTTCCTAACAACGGCCCCTTCCCCAGCTCCCCACGACTGCAGAGGAACTGCAGCACAGATCACTTCCAGCTTCAAACATAATCCCAACCTCTTTCTCTCTGAGATCAGGATCTGTTTTTGACCAAACAACGTGAATAGATTCGGCTAATTCATAACCCTGCAAGTCAAATAATGGAAGCCGTCTGTGAAGATTCGATTCAGGCAGAGGGAGAAAGGTGACCAGCTTCCCCACTCATCTTTCCTCTGCTTCCATTCTTCCCTGCTCCCTCTTCTATCCATCTCAGAGAGAAGTAAAACATTATTAACTTACGAAGAGACTGTCTACTCTCACTAAACTAACCTGCTGGTGGGCACCCACCTTGGCTCTGAACTGGGAAGGAAACACAGGGTTTTCCCTTCCAGCTCCTTTAAAGGGTTCCACACTGTGGAATAAAAAGTAAGCCCAGCTAAGTCTAGTAAAGCATTGGAGCCAGCGTCAAACAACATTTCATATATGTGGTAGTGTCAGTAAGAACTCAAAACCAGCCCAGCCCCTGGAACACGGCACACCCTGAAGTCTGAATCCTTCGGCCAATAGCTCTCCGTGAGGGAGAGCTGTAGGAATCTGCAGGAGGTCGCTTGATTTCGAACAGTTCTATGGCGATCAAGGAATCGTGTGGCCTTGCTGTCCATCCCATCATTCCATATAAACTAGCAAAAAATGCAGGGCAAGTGCTCTCTGGCTATTGAAGTCCACCAACCACTTTGGCAACACTTGTGCTGCCACCATAACTATGCAAGTTTTGCAATCCTGCCTCAAATTTCCTATCTGTACCTGGAACCAGAGAGAATAATGTCCTCTTACCACCACACCCCGCTGTTGTTCTCATCCCTCCTCCACTGACCGCAAACAGTTTAAAATATCCTTCTATGTCACATAAGTGGAGAACTTCCTATATAGTACACATAATCCTTTGCTACTGAAATACTGAATAAATAACACGGGGACCCACACACCTTTAGGTACCAAAGGGCTCGTTAGGCACTGTGGCCCTCAGTTTCAAGGGTGCCATTGCTAATGATAACATATAAGAGTCAGATACTTCAGCAGGGCATTTTGCTGACCATGTGCCTGCCACTAGCAAAACTGTCAAAAGCAAGTTAGCATTGTCAGGCTGGAAAGAGCGGGGGTTTAATGCTTCCCAAACAGAAGCTGCCTCACTCAAAGGGCTTTGAAGGACAATTGTAGCTCTTAAAGGATTTTAACTGCACCCCCAAGTGCAGTTAAAGCAAGATGGCTCTTTGGCATAGAAAAGTTGCACTCCATTCTAATAACCTCCAGGCTGTCTCTGGCACCAGGTCCAGAAGGGCCCATGGGTTGAAGAGGGCTTTCTCTTAGGGTCTCTCATAAACAACCTCCTTCCTTTATGTGGTTCCATACCTATCTAATCACCCAGCCCCCACAAACTAAGCTTTCAAAGCATTACAAGGAAAGGAGTTTAATAATTACCAATAGCATTTCTAGTAACAATGCTGCCTTAGATTCACTGAAAGGACCGTCCTAGAAACCTAATCGACATTTGAAATGAACCCTTCCTATGTCCCTGTGGGGAAGCCGGGATTTTAGGGCAGCCATGACTACGGACAGCTCTCAATAATCTGTTCAGAGAAATAAAAGGTAACAAGAAAAATCCAAAGCAAGAGATAAGCCTGAAGTAATTTCCATCTGATTTTAAAATGTGTTCACTGTAGTTGTGAGTGGTTAGGTTTTCAAGGGGGTGTTTGGGGAGGGGGTGCAAATTTGCCTAACAGTTAAGCTTGTATGTAAATCCAATTTAGTTTATGTCTACTGAACACACATCACCTGACAACTATGGGGGTGGACAGCTTCGATTTGCATGTGCTGATCTTCCACAAAGACTGAGAACTGACTGGAAGCTGATCATCCCTTTTCTTTACCCCTAAAACAGGAAGTGGGGCTTGTTAGTTTTCTTTACCACTTTAGGATTTTCTGCAGTATATTCTATACACATTTGAAGCTGATCTTTATATAGGAATAACGGTCAGGAACACTGTTTAAGACAAGAGTGGGCCAACTTTTTCTATAAAGTGCCATGTAGTAAATATTTTAGTCTTTGTGGGCCAAATGGTCTCTACCACAACTACTCAGCTCTGTCATTGTTTTCAAAAGCAGCCATAGACAATACCTAAATGAAGGAGCATGGCTGTATTCCAATAAAACTTTATTTACAAAAACAGGCAGAGGCTTGTATTTGGCCTCTGAGTGCCTAACTGCCAATCCCTAGTTTTAAGAAGATTCAAAGGAGGTACAGAGAGGCAGCATTTGGCTTTCCTAGCACCCAGCTGGCCCCAATGGGGCTAATCCACTGGTGAAGAATTAGCAAAGCTGAAGTAAACATTACCTTCATTCTAGAGATATGGAGACAGAAACACTATGCAAGGTAAGAAGACTAGAACATAGAACTATTCACCTCCTAGTCTACTGTATCCATCATCAGTGATCCTGGAAGAATAAACATTAACAGCCTCCAAGAAATATAAGACACAAATGAGAATTAAAGGGGCAATTGCAGTAAGAAATTTATCCTGGATGTCTATTACCTACCAGTGGCTCTCAGTTGACCATTTTTCTACTTCCTTCTGCCTTCCACACTCCTAGCCCAGGCTCATACAAGTGAAGCCACTCCCCACTTTACAAAGACATCCCTTATAGATGAATGGCCAGAGAAGGTAAATCCTGCTCTTTACACTACTACCCTTTTTCACAAGGTCTAAGAACACAGCAGGGTGTATGGTGGAGAGATAACTGAACTACATCACTTTCAGATGGGAAACAAATAGTGACGACATCTAATTGTTCCTGAAACCCAGTCCCAGCTCACCAGGCCTTTTTAAACAGTTGAGTTTCAGAGCACTGTTTAGAAAGTTCATTTTAAAGATGAGGGAATAAAAGTGCAAAGGGAGGCCCTGAAATTCTGAAACCTGCAGTACTGGTTTCAGACCAATATGGGTTTTCTCTTTGAAGCCTGAAAGGCAATGGGCTCTGGCCAACAGTGCTCTCACCTTGGCTAGGTGGAGAATAGTAACAATATAAGCAGCAGCTAACACTTTTATAGCACCTATGTGCCAAGCGCTGTTCTAAGCACTTTATATCTATTACCTTGTTTGATGCTTATGATGTTGATATTATTCACATTTTACAGATGAGGAAACTGAGGCACAGAAGTTAAGTAACTCCCTCCACGCCCACACAGCTAGTAAATGGCAGAACGTGGATTTGAAACCCAGGGATGTGGCACCCAAAGCCATTCTCGTTAGGGTATATAACTACATTTCCTTCTATCACATAAGGCCTAGAGGAAACCACTTCTGCCACTTCTCAAGGCCAAAGAATGGAAACAATATGAACACACACAAAGGTTAAAGTTAACATGTAGAAGACCTGATGTGACTCCCAAACCAAAGGCCAGGTACATTCCCTTAATGTCTGGCCACAAAGAAGTCCCCAGGCTCAGGCCACTCTGTCCTTCTTTCCTCTCTTGCTTCACTGAAAATCTACAGATAATCCCATTACACAGGTAAATGCATTAGTAATGCCTCTGGGATATTAATAGGTAGAGAAATAATCCATCAACCCAATCCCTAAGCAAGAGACCACCCAACTTGCCCTAAATCATCAGACAGGTTATGCAGAACTCTAGCTTCCTGTTTCTACCAGTATCTCAGGACACCTGGCCCTATAAAAGGAACAGGCCGTGTAAAGAATCCCATCATCCAAACCTACACTCAGCTCCTTTCCACAGCATCCACCAGTGTTTATCCTTTCAATATAAATGCTGTAGTAGGCACAAAATAACTGCTCTTAAAATATGACTGCTAATCAATGTATAGATACTACACAAGGCTTCTGTTGATTTCTACTAAAAATGACTACAGTTCTGGTGCTTGTTGTTCTAACTTCCCTGGACTCCAAGGGAACCCAAACAAAACCAACAGGTTTGTAGTCTTGTGGTTTAGTCTACAGCTCACAATAGGCATGAGTTTGCCTGGGCATTGCTTTGCTGTACAACGCCAGATTCTAGGCATATTTTTACTAGTTGGTCACCATCTTGCTACCAGATTTGACTGAGTTGCCGCATTCCAAGATGCAATGCTAACATTTACAATGAGGTCCAGATAGACTTGGACATTCCACTTCAGAGACCCCCTTTATCCCATTCTTACCTAGAAGGCACTGTGATAGCTATACTTTCAGTAGGAGAATGTGCAGTAACAAAGCTTAATAATCAGAAAAAGCTCAAGAAACTGGTTTAGAGAATGCTGTTCATCGTTAGATGGCAGGGACCATGCATGACTTTTGTACATTTGGTAGACTCTGAGACTTTGGAAGTGTGCGATGATCTTTTCACATCTGGTGTGAATCAAATGCAAGCCTCACTTTCAACTTATTGCCAACCTCTTCACGCAAGTAGGCTCCTTTTCCTATTCCTAACTGCCTGCGTTTGGGAGGGACCCATCACAGTTTTGAGTGTGGTCAGGTAAGCTTACTCCTCTCTCGTTTCCCCACACCCACATCACGCTGCTATGAAGACATGGTTTTTAGAGCTGTTCAGAAAGTAGGGGTATTCGCCACTGTACTTGATTGTAGCCCTCACCCCACTGCCACGTTGGCTGGCAATGCCCAGGGCAAAACAGCGTTGGTGGGGGGAGGAGAGGAAGGCAGGGGGCAAACTGCCCAGGTCTTACACACACTAAAACACACGCGCACGCACACACACACGAAATGGTTGGAATGAGACAGCCATATTAAGCAGGTCAGTGATCTGGCAACATACAACTTCTAGGACACACCATGAGGAATGTAGGGAAATCGGAGCTGAGCGTCTATACCGTAGTCAAAGCCGTTAAACTAACTTATCCAACGGCTCAGATAAAATCAGCTCCTGGAGGTGGCATAATGGGAAGCGCAGCAAAAATGGTGGGGAAAGGAACTCCAGAGTTGTAGAGCGGGATGCTGGGACCAAACTTAAGTTGGAAAAGTAACACATGGCTCCACAAGACTCTCCTCCATGCCCCTCCCCCTCCCCGTGCAGACATCCAGCGCCCACCGGCTCCTAGCTCCAGAGCCAGCCCTGCACAGGGCGCCCCCATCACGCGCTACTCATTCTTTCCTCACACCTCGCTGCCACCCCTGCATTTTCCACTCACCCCCACACGACACCTCTGCCCATTTTTCAGTTACGCCCCCAAGGCCAGCCTCCATCTGCCAGGTCCTTCCCTTCAGCTCCGGGCCCCGACTCCCTGCACTGTCCCGGCGGTGTACCCCGAGTTCACGGCTCCTCGCTCTCGCTCCTTCGACCTCTCAGACTATGCACGACCCCCCCCATCCATTTCCCTCACACTTCTCCCCATACATACCCCTCCCCCTATCACGCGCCCCCCCTCCCCCAACGGCTCCTTCCCCGGTACCCACTCCAGGCCCAGCTCACCTGCGCGGCCACCCCCGTCCCGGCGCTGGTGCGGCTGCTGCAGCTGGAAGGGGACCGTGGCCCTGAGCGGCTGCAGCCCAGCCCGGGGGGAGCCGGCGGGGGCTGGGGGAGAGCAGCCCCGCCGGAGCCCTCCGGCCCCTCCGCGCCCCGGCCCCCAGGCACCTCCGCCTCTGCCGCCCGCTGCGGCCCCCGCCATCACCCGCCCCGACTGCCAGCGCGCCTCGGACCCACGGCGAGCCCCAAACAACCCCCCTGCCCCCGTTGCTGCTGCTTTATCTGCCCTACGGGGCGGAGACCGGCCCCCTCAACCCAGAGCGCTCACTGGCTTATGGGTTCCCAGACCCCTCCTCCCAGCCAATCCATGGCTTGCTCTTTCCTTCCCAGAGAATGATTGGTCAACATGCCTGGCGATCCAACCCAAAACCCCACTGCCATCTCACCTCCCCCGCTTTCGCACGCCCTAGAAGCCGCTGATTGGTCTGCACCAAAGAAGGCTGGTTCTCCCTCGCCGCCAATGAGAAGACGCAGAAAAGGGGTGCGTCACACCCAGTCCCAGGTAGTATGCAAATACAATGTCACGTGACGTCAAGGCGAGAGGGGGCGCGACCAGGCGTAAGATGGAATCAAGCACCACTGAAATCCTTCTGGGGGGGGGGGGGGATAGAAAGGAGTGTAAAACTTTCAACGGTTGAGTCATCGCAAGCACCAAGAAAGCAATACCTCAGGAAGCATTACTTTTGGATTAACCTAAAAAACCTTCGTTTTGAACCCGCAGGATCGCAGTGCTGCTCGCAAGCTCCAAAGAGTCTAGAAATTAATGCAAAGTTTACACGTATTTGCATGCGATTTGCATCATATTCGTGAGCTTAATGGCTACTGAGCCTCATGGGACACACATTTCTCTTTCTCCACGTTTCCAAGGCCCTACTTGGTGTTGGGCCAACCTAAAAAAAAACAAAACTTGAGACTGTCAAGGAGCAGGAATTTCTCTTCAGAGGCGTTTATTCCAAGTCTATCTTAGCAGAGTGGAAGTAATAAAGTGACCGAAAAACTTGCCCATGCTAAATAAATCCTGATCTCAGTTCCATGTTCTCTGACCTACAAGTCAAAATGGTCCCCAAAGAGAATGAATACAGTTGTGAAAAATTACATGCTATAATATATATGAAGACATTTGGGAAAGAAAACAGCATTTAATTTACTATTAACAATTATTATTCTTCAAAAGAAAAAATCATTACCTTTAATATTTATTAACCATTTTGTTCTATATATGGAAAAAGCAAAAGGCAATCAACCCTGGATTGTCTGCGATAAGGGACCATCCAAATAATTGGATAATTCCCTCGAGATTTATATTTAACTATGAATTCTATATTTGATCTTGTTACAAATTTATCTTTCTATTTCTGTTTTTGCCCAGCTTAATGTTAAAATGAAGGTATTCCCTGAAGCCACACTAACTAATCAGAGAGAAAAAAGTAATCTGGGAGCATGCCGCAAGGCAAGAAGAGGTTATTCTGGGATTAAATATTGAAAGCAGATAATAACCAAAGTGGAAACTCAAGAATTGGTTGAATATTAAAATCAGCCTACATACACAAAACAAATTGAGGCAGTAGAACATCCTGAAGAAAGGTTTTCTTTGCAGATTGTACTCTTGTAGGTTTAAAGAATTTACTTCAAGATCCTCTGAAATCTTTTCCATTGATCAGGAAATACTATACTCCTTTTCCATGAAGAAGACAACTTTACTAAAGGCAGATAGGAGTGAACAAACACTGATGAACTGATAAAAACTCAGTCTTTACAAACTTAACTTGCACTTTATAAGGTTCCTCAATTCCAATTAGTTCAAAGTTTTTATATACTTAAAAAATATATATCCTCATGACAGTCCAGAAGAGGATTCTTATCATCATGCAAACTGGGGCTCAAAAAGGTGAGTCTTTTTTATTCCTAGCTCAGGTCTCTATGAGATCTTATTGGACCACCCTGCCTCACATCTTTATAAATAAAACCAATAATGGTAGCAGCTAACAACATTCATTGGGTTCCTTTCTCCATGCCAGGTACATGTTAAGCACTGTGCATACATTATCTCATTTAATGCTCATGACCACATTTATGAGTATTATCTCCTCTTCATTGAGGCTTCAGAAAGAAATAACATGTCAAAGGTTACTCAGGCATCCTGACTCCAAAGTTGAACTCCCAATCTCTATTCTTGTAAAACTTTCTGATGAACATAAAGGATTACTATTTATATTTTACATTAAGAATCTCCAAAAATGTACACTTGGCTGAGATGTTAAAATTAACACTTGTTGAGATGCCAGGATAGATCAACAGGTTGAGAGCTTACCTTGCAACTGTGAGGTCTGGGGCTCCAGTCCCGACCCTAGCCCGTGCAAACCCATATGCTGAATTGTGGTGGTGAAGGTTCTCGTCTCCCATGGGGGAGGCCCCTGATTTGGTTCCCGCCCCATGTAGCCCCACATCCACCTGTGTGGAATGAATCTATGTAAACTGTGGAGGCTGCTCTGGGTCCTACCCACTTCTCTCTCTCACCTTCTCTCAAAAACAATAAAACCAATCTTTAAAAAAAAAAGATTAGGGGAAGCCAGGATGGCTCAGTGGGTTAAGCGCTTGTCTTGCAGCCCCTGGGTTTGAGGATTGAGTTCTGGTCCCAGCCCATGCGGATCCATATGCTGCACTGGGGTGTTCTTCCCATGTGGGAGGCCCCCAGTTCAGTTCCTGCTGGGGCGACCTTCCCATGTGAGAGGCCTCCCGGCCCGGTTCCCACCCTGTGCGGCCCCACACCCACCTATGTGGAATGAAACTATGTCGAAAACTAATGACTTACAACTATGGAGACTGCTCTGGGCCCTCCCCCTTCTCTCTCTCTCTGTATCTCTCACTGTGTCCAAAGAATAAAATAAATATTTTTAAAAAAATTAACACTTGCCTAGTCCTTTATAGCTTTCACATATATCATCTCATTTAAATTTCACAATAGATAGGTAAGGTAGAAAATGCAGGTATTGCCTCAATTTTACAGAAGGCTAAGTCACAGAGGCTAGAAAACTTGCCCCAAGTCACCCCCTTGAAAAATGGCAGATCCAGGACTTATATCCTCGGTCTTTTGACTCCAGACTCAAGCACTTTCCCAACCAACACTCAACTTCTAGACCATTGACCTTCCTGAGAGCCAACGGGTAGGCTAGTTGGTCTGTTGAAATGTTTTTGCCTCACAACTTATTCCATTTAGGACCCCTCAACATGTACATCCTTACGCAGTTTTAGGAGCTGGTGAGTCATTTTTTAGAGGTAAAAGCCCTGGAATGAAGAATTTTAAAATACTTTGGGCAAGCAGGGCCCATTCTTTATGCTAGCAACACCTCTGTTCCATCAACTTCACAGAGTTATTGTAAAGATAAAATGCATATTATTGGACAAATGCATTCTTCCCTTGGAAAGAAGGGTAACGTGGGTAATCCCAAGGACATGGGAAATTTTGTTCCAAAGCCAAGGTACCAAGAACTGAGGAGGGCCTGGACTGTGGAAGAAGAGCCTGCGGAGGGGCCACAGTGGAAGAATTGGATCTTCTGAGTCCAGAGAGTTCTGGTCCTTCCTGATAAGCTGCTGGCAAAAGACACTAAAGCTGACCCAGCTGGAGGAGTGAGAAGGCAGGCTGGCATAGGAGATCCCTGTCCTCTCCTTACCCAGGTATCATCCCCAACCAGCTGTCTCTCCTTCTCTTCTCTATCACTGATAGCTTCTCCTGGCACGGGCATGATGGGAGGATAAAGACCTCATCTGAAGATCAATGTCTGTCTGTTTCCTCCAATAAAAGAACCATGGCTTGGGGTGGATGCTGCTAAGAGATGCCTTGCCTTCCAAAACATCTTCTAGCTGACAAGAAACCTTTGTCACTGTCTCCATCATCCTTACCAATGTGATTGTCATTAATTCACTCATCGCAAACTTATTTTTTAGGATTTATTGTATTGTTTTTGACAGAGACAGAGAGAGACAGAGAGAAGGGGGAGGGCCCAGAGTAGTCTCCATAGTTGTACGTCATCAGTTTTCCGCATGATTTTGTTTCACACAGGTGGGCAGGGGCTGCACAGTGCAGGAACTGGGCTGGGGTCCTCCTGCATGGGAAGCACACCCCAGTTGAGCATATGGGTCCACACGGGCTAGGGGCTGGGATTTGATCCTGGGTCCCCGGGCCTGCAAAACTAGCACTTAACTTACTGAGCCATCCCAGCTTTCCACAAACATATTAAAATGACCAGTGTATGCCAGACACAGAGCTAGGCACTAAGAAAAGACAGTAATGTAATGTCCAGAGACACGCTCTCTGCCTTAGAGTTCAGGGCTCAAAAGCTGTGAGGAGGACATGCAGAAGAGGCACTGGACTAGAGGCTATTCTGACTGAGACATGACCCAGTTCCTGCTTTCAAGGACTTTGGGTCAGAGGCAGGCACTCATAAACATCAGAAGTACAGAATTGCATCCACTAGGCATATCAATAATTGTTTTTGCCTCAAGCGTTCCAATAGCAAATGCTAACCTTAGTCCCTTGCTCCCAGCCAGCTCTTGGGATGTCCACAGATGTCACAATAAATGAGAACTCAAGGAAATGGAGTTATTTTTTCTACAGGCATGAGTTAAAGGCATAGCCATTCCCAAGCAACCCCCCAAAGCCCCAGGATCTTAAAAGCTGTAGGAGTCTGAGGGACTACCAAGGACAAAAGGTTGTGAGGAGTCCTGGCAGATCAGAGGATCAGAAGGGAAGCCTTACCCTGCTGGCTACCGACTTAAGACAAGGCTGGGGTTACCATAGCCGAGAGAAGCTTTTCCAGGTCTGAAGGCGCTGTCTGGCCCTATTTGCAGGGCACCTTGACCCTCACCCTATGCATTTATGCCACAATAACCAACAAGAACGGGAATTCCAAATTACCATTTTTGCCCTCCCAAATCTGATCCTCAGTAGCAATCGTACAACCGAGAATAAAGAAGCGTTGATATTCCTTGGTACCTGAGGGACTGGACTTCCTGGTAAATGTCTAAATGCTTATGCCTTTGGCCTCCGGGGTTCCAAAATAATAAAACAGAAAATAAGATGACGCAGACACACAGTGTCTCTGTCCAGCCTACCTCCTTTCCTCAGCTTCTGTCTGAAATATCAGGCCTGGCTCCTCGGGGAACGAGATCCTGAGGAAATGGGGTCAGAACTGAAGGAGCAGAGCAGCCTGAGAGCGATTGAGGAGGGTTGAGGGAATGAATGAGGTTATGAGAACAGAGCAAGGAGGGGGTCCTAGCCCTCAACCTCTTCCACACTGGTGGCCTCCCTCTCCCTATATCCCTTCCCTCTTACTCCCAAGGTAACCAGATGGCCTGAATTTTGACCTTCAGTACTTGGTCTGACACATTTTGTCCCTTGCTGTTGCTCACCCACAACTTTCTGTCCTCTGGCTTAGTTATCTCACTTGTCCATTCTCTTTAATTCAGACTGCATGACACACATACCTTAACACTTCTTTTCCTTTCTCATGGTGGGAATTAAATTTTCTTGCTAAACTGCAGCCTTTTTAAAATGAAGATTCCTCACCCTTAACAATACAGGAAATGGTGACAGTTTTAAAACAGGTAAAGGATAAATATGGGGTCAGAGACATCAAAATTTTGGAATACTGGACCTAGTGGCATTCAGTGAAAAATACAAAGAGATATTAGAAGCTGTATACAATCTAGCCCCGTGATTTTACAGATGGATACATAGATGCCTGGACAAGGCCAGGACCTGCAGGGACCTCTCAGCAAATCAGAGGCAGGACAGGAGACTAGGGCTCCTGTATCTCATTCAATGTCACCTCAAAACCTAGCTTCTGGAACAATTTAAATGGAATACTATTCAGCAATAAAATGGGACAAACTACTGATGCATGCTACTGATGCATGCTACAACATGGATGGACCTTAAAAACATTTTGTTAAGTGAAAGAAACCAGATGCAAAAGACCACATACAAGTACTGTGTGACTCCATTTACATGAAATGTCCAGAAAAGACAAATTTGTAGACACAGAAAGCAGATCAGTAGTTGCTTAAGTTTGTGAGTGGGAACAGGGACTACAATAGAACTTTTGGAAGCGATGGAAATGATCTAAAAGTAGAATGTTCTGATAGTTGCACAACTCTATAAATTTACTAAAAATCACAGAATTACACATGTATAGTTAATCAATTTTATGGTACACAATTTATATCTCAATCTCAAGAAAAAAAGGATTTAGATATTTTATGGATATTTTTACTGTTTCTCCAACTAATGTTTCTGTTGAGGCTAACAGCCCTGCAAATGATAACAGGAAAGGCTCCAGGTTTTATGAAGTTTAATGCTTATATCATTTGGGGGTTCTTCTTAAGTTAAAAAAATATAAAATTGGGGGAACCCAGGATGGCTCAGTGGGTTGAGTGCTCGCTTTGCAGCACCGGGGACCAAGGATCGAATCCCGGCCTGGGCCCGTGCAGACCCATATGCTGAACTGGGGAGTTCCCCCAGCTCGGTTCTCTCTCTGTCTCTGTATCTCTCTCTCTCTCTCTGTCTGTCTGTCAAAAACAATAAAAAAATAAATAAATAAAATTAAAAAAAATAAATTAAAAAAAATAACTGGACACTAATAATATATACATATATAATTGGGGAAGCCGGGATGGCTCAGTGGATTGAGTGCTCACTTTGCAGCCCAAGGGACTGAGAATCAAATCTCAACCCTGACCCGTGTGGACCCATATGCTGAACTGGGGTGTGCTTCCCATGCAGGAGGCCCCCAGCCCAGCTCCTGCCCTGCATGGCCCCTGCCCACATGTGTGGAACAAAACCATGTCGAAAAGTGATGATGTACAACTGTGGGGACTGCTCTGGGCCCTCCCTCTTCTCTCTGTCTCTGTCTTTCTCTGCCTCTGTCAAAAACAATAAAATAAATCTTAAAAAAAAAAAGACTATAAAATTAGAACATTAGGTACAGGCCTTGTAAGGGTTCTGTGCAAATGAGGGGCTCTGATGCTTAAGTTTCATGATTAGCTTCATTGTAAAACTGCTTCTGACTGGAAGAACGAAGCCTGGTTCCATCTCATCCGACTCTTCAGCCCTGACTGAATTGTGTCTATTCCTGGTTTTTCCTGTGGATATCCTGTACCCAGCACATCTATTCCACAAAATGGCTTTGGCTCAACAAAATGGCCTTGACAGCCAAGTCTCTCCCTCGCTCTCTCTTATGAAAAAGTACCAAAGGACTGGAATGACCCTCCTCTCACGTAGTAACTAGGTAGCACGTATGATAGTGTTACGTTCAGGAAAGCAGGTGGCTGCTCCTGCCGTGCATGGTGGATGGTGAAGCGCTTGTACCCAATTCTGGAAGTCCCTGATGGCTCAAAGCCTCAAGCGATTGTGTTGTTGTGCAGAAGGGCCTGGAATGTTCCAGTACATTCCACCAGTGGCCTCTGTGACCCCTGCTTCCATTCACACTTGGGCAAAGGCCTGGTAGTCTACAATGTCGCCTGTATTCTGCTGGGGTATGAAGCAGCTTGGCCTTGCTTCTTCCATGCCACTCTGATAATATCACACAAGTTGGCACCTTCCCTAGCAGTCCCACCCAAAAGCTCCGTCCAATTCTCTGACCTCCTGGGTGTTTGCCCAGAATGTCAAGCCACTGTTTAGATAGCAACCCTGTCAATTTCTTGGCTCTATACAACCAATTCTGAATTCTTTCTCAAAGAGATTAGAAATCCTAGGATCCGGGAAACAATGGCAGGTCTGCATTCCTCTGAATGTCCAAGGAGCTTGCACCACCTGTGGAGACAGAAATATCAGGGTCTCAGGAAGGCAGTAATATAATCAGGATGCTACAGGCCATCTGCCCCTGCTACACAGCAAAGAATAAAATTTCCACTTACTGGGCATTTACTATAGCCCAAGGAATTTGCTGCAGGTGGGGGAGAGGGGAGGATAGAGGAGGGGGAAGTTCAGTGGACTAGGTCAGAGGGATACAGGTTGAAGGTCAGAGATAGGAATAGAGGCCAGAGCAGTCATGTCGGAACCCACTCCTCTGCCTCCTGGTCGCTTCCCCAGTCCTAAACTCTCTAGAACTCTGTGTTTATACTGCAGGGGAGCAGTGCTCAGAAATCATGGAGGTGAGCCTGGCAGGCTCCAGCTGTTTCTGGTGTGGGAGTTGAACATTTTTTTGGAATTTCTCCTTGGCCAAAGCATGCCTGTCCTTCAGTGAGCTAGTCTAGGACCAAATAAATCCATTCCCTTCCTCCAAGCTTCCTACCCATGGGGAGAAGAGAGAGAGATGGGAAAGCTGGGGGATTTCCATTGAGGAGAAACCAGAGAAGATTAAAGGAGGCAGAAGGGTGGTGCTGCCCTTTAAGAAAGCCTGCCAGAGCTCTGGAGCTGGGGCTCTTAAGAAACTTCTATAGCGTGCCAGGTAAATGAGAACGCTCTTTGTGGCGTCAAAAGAAGCTACAAGAGGAGGCCCCAGGGAAGACTTGGCAGAAGAGGGTGGGAAGGAGGTAAGAATCTATCTAGGACTGAAAGTGTGTTTTAATTCTGAAACCTCCAAAATCTAAAAAGAAAGGGACTCACCCCTTGACTGTCTCCCCAGCTCTGAGACGCGGCAGCCAAGTCAGGGGAACTCTTGCCGGACTGTGCTCTCCATTGCCAGAAAACTCTGGGAGCCCTGCCTGTCCGGCCTGCCAGGGCGCTGCTGGAAAGTGACCGACGGCTGTGTTTGGTTGATAAATGATGGGCACCCCTGCCTGCTGCCCAGTCTCTCCTTTCTCCCTGCTTAGTCTGCAGTCTTCTGCCTGGCAGGGAGTCCCAGAGTAGGGGTGGAGGGAGAAGGGTCCTCCAGACAGTATTTAATACTCAGTGATTTATGGACTGTTGGAAGGGGGAGGAGGGGAAGCCAGAGAGGGGAAGCCCTGGGACTATTTCCATGATGCATCAGCACACCATTGACAAGAGTCAAAGGTTTGTTGTTGTTTTTTTGTCTGCACCTTCAAACTCAGCTTTGGAAGAAGATACAGCTCTCTCCTTTCCTGGGTTCCAAGACCCTGGTACCATCTAGGATGAGACCCACAGAACTGCCTGGAATGAGGCGAATGAACATACATCCAAATCCTCCTCCTTGTCTTTACACCCCACACTGCTGGAAGAGAGGGCAGGCAGCTCAGTAGCTACCTGCCTTTGGAGGATTTATTTTTTAATGTACAAGAATTCTTTTGAACCCTCCATGGCTCCATGAAAAACTATTTTAAATGTCCCTGCTTAAGGGGCCAGGGGGTTAAGTGCCAGGGATGGAAGGCTAAATGCCAGGGGTGCTGGTTGCGGGGATTCTTGGGACAGGGGCTAATGGCCTCCCTGCTGTGGGCTAAGGAATACCAGGCCCAGGCTCTGGTTGCCCTGAGAGATGCAGCCATTTTTACTTCTGA
The DNA here is from genome assembly GCA_004027555.1 of Craseonycteris thonglongyai. NCBI lineage: Eukaryota > Metazoa > Chordata > Mammalia > Chiroptera > Craseonycteridae > Craseonycteris > Craseonycteris thonglongyai. The sequence goes on along the minus strand of PVKE010000636.1, from coordinate 24,381 downwards.
TTGAAGGGCACCACCTTCTGGGATTTTCCCTTCTTGGGTGAAAACCAGAATTGAATAGGCCCAAAGGACATGTGCCCAAGAGCCTGGAGGGCACTGAAGGAGATAACAATGTCATGAAGGGTAAGACCCATGCTTTATATGAGTTAGAATTTGGGCCCTGCTGGTGGAAAGATGTATTTTGTGAGAGTGCATGGTAATTGCCCTTCACAAGGATGATCTCAAAAGGTCAAGGGATGGGCCTTGAATAGCCCTAGTGTCCCTGAAACAATCTATTGTATAGCTATTGTCTATACATGTAAAGGAACCCTTCTTGACCCTATTCATATGGTTCTTTTTTTTTGCCTCTGGGGTTTCCCAAGTGAATAATTGCATAATACTTATCCTCAGAACCAAGTCAATCTCCTTTAAGCTTCAATAACAAAATAGTTCAACACACATATCTTGAGCTCCCACTGTGTGCCAGGAATCATGCTAGGCACTAGGGACATAGAAGTGAAAAACACCCAGTCTGGTTTTCAGAAGATTTTCCGTTATGCTGACCTTCTGGGATTTGGCTAGCAAATCTGCGCCTACTTTATATTTTCATGTGCATGGATCATATCTTCAGCTTCCACCTTTCCACAATCTTTTGAATTGTGCCTCATATAGTAACCTCCATTTTTCCCTTGAACAACTTTAAATGACTTTCTTTGGGCACTGGTATGTCTTCCTTAGGAGCTGAATAACCAGAATTAGGCACTATATTTCATATATGAATGCGATATGAATGTGTGCACAAGAGTAACACTGTTTTCTACAAAGGGTGCTCAAGAAATCTGTGGAATGAAGGGGAAAAAGGGAAAAAACTTTTCCTTTTCAATATAGTCACCCTTAACCCTAATACACTTTTCAGATCTTTCAATAAATTTATACCCTCAGAAAAAAGTCTTTACCCTCAAATTTCAGCTTTAACCTCATTGTTGTCTGTAAATTCTTTCCCTCAAAGTTGTTTTTCATATTTGGGAACAAATACTCAGACAGAGCCAGGTCTGGACTGTAGGGAGGGCTATTTAAGGTTTGGAAGTCACTCTCATGAAGACTAATCAACTCAACACTGCTCTTGTGCACAGGCACGTTGTCGTGCAAAAGCAGCAGCCCAATGGTCCATTTTCCTCTTCTTGTCTCCTTCACAGATTCTTTTAACTGCTTCAGCAGACTGGAATAGTGCTCTCCAGTTACTGTGACACCCTTATCCTTGTAATCGATCAGCAGGATGCACTCCGTATCCCCAAAAAACAGTAGCCACGACTTTTCTAGCTGATAGTGGCACCTTGAACTTCTTAGGTATTCATGCCATTTCATGGACTCCTGCTTTGACTCAGGTGCATAATGATGAACCCAAGTTTCATGTGCAGTGACAATCCAGTTTAAAACTTCGTCTTTGTTGTCTCTGCAGAGATCCAAACATTGCCATGAACACTCGATGTTTTTGAAGTGGCTTGAGCATGCTCGGTACCCATCTTGCACTGACTTTTGACATCCTTAGATACTGATGGAGAATATTCAAAATGGTTATAGGTGATGCTTCAACCATTTCTGCAAGCTGTTTTTTACTCAATTTGGCATCTTCCCACTACAAGTTTTCAACTTTTTTGACAATGTCTGAGGAAGTGGCCTTAACAGGGCATCCCCAGTGGAGATCATCTTCAAATGACTCTCTGACTTGCTTGAAAAGGCTGTGCCATTTCTAAACCATGGATTACCCAGGGCAACATTCCCTGTGAACCACTAACATGTTTTCCAAAATGGTTGGAGGTGTTTTCCCTTATTTTGTGATGCAAAATTCAATTTTATCCATACTTGGGGTTTTCTTCACATTTGACGTGTTCTTCCATGATATCTGAAAGAACAGATACAAGTAGGCTAACATTTAGCACATACACCAATAAGTCACACAATCAAACTGTGTGCACTAGTACTCCCACCTCCAATAACTCCCCATTCTGTGAATTTCTTGACCACCTCTGATAACCTCCTTCATTTATCCATTTGCCATTCTTTGTATATCCAATAGTTACTGAGTGCCTACCAAGCACCATGCACTGTGCTAGGAGTTAAAGGTGCAATGCTAAGTAAAATGACACTACCCTCATGGGACCTATAGTCTGGGGTATCTGTTGGGGGATTGAAGGTAAAGAATCCAAGTAGTCACACAAATAAATATATAATTACAAACAGAGCAGTACAATGAAGAAAATGGGGAACTTGATCTAGTCTGGAAGCTTCAGGAAAGAGTTGCCAAAGGAAATGACATTTGACCTGAGAGCTGAAAGATCAGTGGAAATAGGTGAAGAAGAGCAGGGGAAAGAACATTCCAGGCAGAGTAAAGAGTATGTGCAAAGATCCTGAGATGGAAGGAACCAGTGTATGCCTGAGAAACTGCAGGAAGGCCAACCAGGCGGCAGCACAGAGAAGGAGGCTTTGTGGGATGGGCTGGAGAGTTAACCAGAGGACAGACCATGCAAGACACTGTAGGCCCAGTATTTCAGTATTAATCCTACAGAAATACATGAAACAAAGAGCCTAGCAATGGTCTGAAATGCTAGGAACTTCCCCAGTGTCCTGGTATGGTGTGGCTGGTTACTGATGAGGCCCCAAGCTGATCAGCCAGCCCTGACCAGGCAGGCTTCAGACCAGGGATGGCCCCTGACAGTACAGACAGAAGGGCAGGGGTGGAGTGCTTTGCCTGAGGTATCAGCTCCACAGTGATGTTTGGAACAGCCCCAAGACTGTGGCTCTTGTTCCTAGATAACTCTATCATGTGAACCCCCATTTAAATGGTCTGCTCATCCTGCCACCCTTCCTACAGCAGCTGTGCTCCCCACCCAGTCTGGGAAAGGCCCTTGGATAAGAACTCTAACTCTGCCCAGCACCTGGGGTCTTGACGCGCTGAGTTCAGGCCTCTGTGCTGTCTGTAACCATGTATACTTACATGTCCTTGAGAGTTTTCCAGGGGTGTTAGTGGAAGCCATGGGAAAAGAAGGTCATGATGGGTAGACTTAGCCTTTCTGAAGCCTCCTCTTTCCTTCCAGTCCCATCTTTGGAGAATGTGGTTTGGTGTAGTGACATCTACTGGCAAGGCTAGGCAGGTAAGAAAATGACCAGATGCCCACTCATCCTCAAGTAATTTCCAGACTAGTAAGAAAATCATTCTCAACCCTTGAGATTAGGTTGAGATCAGTAACCTCAGTTGGTTAGAGCAAGACTAAGAAGTCCAAGGTTGTGGAATGGGAACATATACATGCTGGTTGAATAGAGAAGAGTTTTTTCTAGGAATAGCTTACATTCCTACCTTGGTCAGTTGATTGCCATTTGGGTCTGGTTAGTCACAAGGGAAACAAGCTAAGCATTTATAAATAATCAAAGCAACCCATTCCTAGCCCCTGGTCCTGGGACAGCATCTCCCAACAAATAAGATAAACCACAGTTTACAAATGGCAGAATGCAGGGTCATTTTTCATCCTCCTGAAGCTGACTGGTTTGAAAAACTTTTTGTGGGGACTCAGTTTCTCCCAGGAAAAAAAGTGTCTACAGAACCATATTCAAGGTTTCTACATTGGGCAATTGTGACTACAGCGTTTAAAGTATCCCCTCATCTCTTGCTGAGGTCAGATATAACCTGCCTCTTTATTGTATCATACACATCATCTACATTCTATTCACATTCTCATTCTTTCTCAATAGCATGCAAACTTGACACTATAGGTAACTAGAAAACCGAGTGAAAATGAGGAGAAAATAGAGAAATAATCATGAAGCATATGTTCTGCCTTCTTAATAACATTGACTCTGTAATTGAATGTTGCTCAGAGAATCAATCTGTCTGTCATCCAAACTTAAATCATTAAGGCCGGGTAGAGAAGTGAATAATGAGTAGGATTTCACGGAAGAGGAAACAAAACCAGTAAATATACACATTGAAGATTGAAGTATATCTTAATTAGAAACAAAATCAAAAGCACCTTTAAGGTGCAGTTTTCATTTCTACTAAAATTGCAAGATTTCATTAAGTTGTCACACTCCATTCTGGGAACAATGTCTTAAAATTGGTACCCTTACACAATAATGGTGACACTTTAAATGTGGGCAAATCTTTGGGAAAAGAAATGAAGCAATATATAAGAGGTAGAAATAAAAGCAAGAGAAAGCTATGGATGCATGCAAATACTCACTGCAGCATAATCTAACATAAAAGACCCCCAGCAACCCCTCATAGAAGAGGGAGAGCCCACAATGCCACCACACCACAAGGTATAATGTCACACAGTGATTACAATTATGAAGACTATTAGAGAAACATGAGAAACATTGACACTATGTAAAAAATATGGAATTTCATGTAAACAATGAACATATCTATATAAAAACATGCACATATAATAAAACATGCGTGTGGAGAAAACTGGAAGGCAATTTATAAAAATAGTTTTGTGGCAGCAGTGAGCTTAAGCATGTCTTTTATTTTCTTAAAAATTTAGTGTTATTAACTGGGTTAATAATTTTTGAAAAGGTGGAGGGGGTTGGGGCAGGTGAGTCTTTGTCCCTAAATGATCAGTTCTAGAAGGGGAGGTCCACATCTATTTATTCACGGTGTGCACTCAGCTCCCAGCCTGATGCCTACCACTTAACAGATGCTCAAGAAATATTATTTGTTGAATGAATAAATTAAAATGCCTGAAGTCTACAAAGTCTCAACCTGTGATGACTGGGGAATAAAGAGAAATTTGGTTTTGCTGGAATAAAGAAATGTAGGCCCATCCATAATGGCAATTCCCTGGTCTTCTTGATAAGTGAATTTGGGCGTGGAGAACCCAGGGAGAGACAGCCTGTTAAAGCAAACCCAATTACTACCCAGGAACATATGTCGCCCTGAGGCCTCTGCTGCCATAACAGAGTCGTGTAACTATAACTACAGCCCTGGAGGGCTTTGGCCCTGTCAAATATGGAAAAAGATGTCTTCATCATACCACAGCTTTGTGCGCAGATTACCTTCTCTAGGGAGTGTGGATCAGGGAAGGGAGGTAGATAAGTGGAAGAAAGGGGAAGATGAAGGGCAAGAATAGGAGAAGAACTGCTATTGAATCAGGATCAGAGTAATTTTTTTTTTTTTTGCAACTTTCAAAATGCAGATATTTGACTGTATGGTTTTTGTGGTTATTTATATCCCCAGCTGCAGAGGCAGGGAGCTGTGTCTGAGCTTGCTGGGATCTGTCCAACACCTTCCCCAAGGGTGGGGCTGAGGGTGGATAATGGATAAAGGTGATACCAGAACAAAATTAACAAGTGACCAAGAAGGTAAGAGAAGTTCCAGGCCATATACAGCAAGCGTGAAAAAGGAAGAACCATTAGTGACTGTGCTGATTCTACTTTTTTAAAAAGATTTATTTTATTGATGTTTGACAGAGAGAAACAGAGACAGAGAGAGACAGAGAGAAGAGGGAGGGCCCAGAGCAGTCTCCATAGTTGACATTAGTTTTCCATGTAGTTTCACTCCACAGGTGGGCACAGGGCTACACGGGGCAGGAACTGGGCTGGGAGCCTCCCACATAGGTCCCGGCAAGAACTGAACTGGGGGCACACCCCAGCTCAGCATGTGGGTCCGCATGGGCCGGGGCCGGGATTCGATCCTCGGTCCTCGGGGCTTCAAAGCAAGCGCTTTACCCGCTGAGCCATCCCAGCTTTCCCTGATTCTACTTTAAAGTCAGCTGTAAACAAAAAGATTTTAATATGAATTATGGTCACATCAGCAACCTCTGAGATTCTCCTGAAGGGATAAAGACCATGCCAATACTTGTACTCATTAGTTACGAGATCAGCCTGCCTATACTCGCATTGTCTTATCTTAAAAAGGTCAAGGCAGGCTTACATACCTTACAGGACAGTTAACAGAGGAAACTGTTGTCCCTAACTCCTCCTCAGCACATCACTGGTCAAAGAGAGACGTAGAGGAGAGGTTGATGGATGGTTTTGTGCAGGTCTTTCATAACTCAGCCGACACCTGGAAGTGGCCACCCCACTTACTGAGCCCTTTTAGATGCCAAGCAGCAATGGAGAAGCTGGAGGTGGTGTGGCCAGCCAGGCAAGGCTCCCAACCTCCAGAAGCTCCCAGGCCTTTGAAGCAAACAATGAACAACTACACTTTGCATTTGAAATATGGTACCTATCAGTTTACTGGCAAGGAGAGCATTTTAAAGGAAACCGATGGATTTTTTAGGGCAGGCATGTCCAACCTGCGGCCCAGGACAACTTTGAATGAGGCTCAACACAAATTCTTAAAACGCTGAGATTTTTATGTGACTTATTTTTTTTAGCTCATCAGCTATTGTTAGTGTATTTTATGTGTGGCCCAAGACAATTCTTCTTCCATTGTGGCCTAGGAAAGCTAAGAGGTTGGACACCACTGTTTTAGGGAGACAAGATATAGCTATAACAAAGAAAATGCACAAGGACATACCCAAAAGCTTGCCCCCACTACCCCTGTCAGGTTCAGTTCTCCCTCAACTCTGGGTAAGGTTATTATTATAGCAGCATTTTAACCTGTCTCCTTGTCTTGGGTTTCCCTGTCACTCTGTTCTGTATCCTTCACAGGTTCTAGAAAGAGATTTTTAAAGTGCAAGTCTGATCATAGGACTCCTCTGCTTAAAGTCCTTCAGATATTTCCCATCACCTCCAGTGCAGTCTCCTTAGCAGGGCGTTCAAGGCTCTGCATGAACTGGTTCCCAAAACCATTTCTGCTGCTGCTTTTGGCAACCACCCCAACTTCACCATGCCGTTAAGTCGCCCCTGTACACTCTGCCACTCCACTCCTCTGCGCTTTTGCACATGCTGTTCTCTTTGCATGGAAGGTCCTATTCTCCTTGTCCACTGACAAAATTATTTGCCCTATGAAATGCCACTCTTATGTCACCTCTTCTACAAATCCTTTCCTACGAACGCTCCAGGCAGAACACTCCACTTCCTCCCTTGTACCACCTCTGAACCTTGCTCAGCCTTCTGCTTTTCAGTGTTTTGGAACAATGAATTTAGTGGCCCTGGGAAGCATGGTGTTTTGTCCACATTGACATGACTCAATGCCAGTACATAATAACTGTGTAATCATTCTGTGTCTCTTGAACTGAAGTGGGGTTGAACAGACAAAAGCAAACAACCATTGAGACCACGTAAAGATTTATTCACAAACATTAAGAAGTTGACTAGGATGACTGAAATTATTATATTAATATCAATATCAATAGCATTTACTAGTACTTAGCCAGGGACTGTGCAAAATGCTTTATAACCATCATCTCTTTTAATCCTTGCAACAACCCTGAGAGGTGGCTATTAGTGTCTCCACTTCACAGATGAGAAAACTGAGGCACAGATAAATTTAAAAACTTGTTCAAGAGCAATGCAGATAGACAGTGGCAGAGCTGAAATTCGAGTCCAGATCTGACATCAAAGCCTGTATTAGACACTAGTAGAGATGATGAATAAAACAAATAGGAGTTATATGTTATTACTTGTTTAGGAAGGAGAGAGGGGAACAGAACTGCTACCAAACTGTGTAAAAAAATGTGTAAATATAGCAGTAAGTGCAAAATAACGTATCACTATACCCTACTACCTAAGAAAGACTAAATTAGGACTTTCTGAAGAAAGTAAATTTAAAGAAGGTTGGGAGATGCATCAAGGCAGGAAGAACAGCAGAGCTACTACCTCTGTGAAGTTTGGTGGATGATTATGGGCAGGTCAAAGGTTTTGAAACCAACATCAGTTCCTGCTTCAAGAGCTAATTGTGTCATGACGAAAATGACACTGCACATAAAGATTATGTTTGATTTAAGGAAAAGGAAGGGAAAAAAAAGCTTTCTGGATTCCCCTTTCCATATTCTAAATATATAGCTTTCACCTCAAGTACACATTTTCCTTATATGTCTATTCTATTGGTGTTAGTTTTTTCATCTTTCCACATGTGTACATTTTTCAAGAATAGGACTAAGGTCTAAATTAAATTGTAAATTATTTTAGTGTTAGCTGCAGTGTTTGAAAATCCAATGAAAGAGATTAACTAATGTCACACATTTGTAATACAGGTATTTGTATGATGAATGGTTAAATTAGGTAAGATCTTATTCTAAAATATTAATTTCACCATCTTTGAGTGCTATACATTCAGAGACTGTGAAACGTAAACACGTTCTGATTGACTAGCAAGCATTTACTGTGGATAGAGCATGGTGTGGGCACTATTAAGGATGATATGAAAGAATTGAGAAATGCTGTCCACTTAAGAGCTCCTTACCACTAATTGGGGAGCCAGGCGTCCAAGAATGACCTCAGGAACACACCAGTTAAGTGCAAAATAACAGTAACAAGGTGAAATTAAGTGCTTAAGTGCTGGGCGTTGGGGGGGATACACGAAGAAACTCAATACTTTTCAAATAAATTCTTCTGTGCAGTTCAACCTAAGTAGGTTATTCAAAGGTCTTTATACTAAACACTGAAAGCAAGATACAAAACGCTAAAAGCTGCCTGTATTAATACCAGCCCAGGATAGGCCAAGGAGAGTGCTGGCCAAAGGTCTGTAACTAACTCTTCAGAGTCCTGTTTAGCACATCAATCAGATGTTTACCTTCTGCTGCTTTGTTCTCTAGCTCTGCAGTCTGGGGAAAATCTCCATTTTAGTTGACCTTGGTGAAACTGGGGTTGTTTCCTAACTTGAATGGGCTTGCCTGGATTCCACCCAGTCGCCCACGGCCAAGCTTTGGTCCTCTCAAGGCCTCTCCTTCCGCGAGTTTAAATCCTCAACGCCTGCTCTCCACTTCCCAGCCTTTTCCTTAAGGCTCTTCTTCCACTCTTACATCCTTGACCAACGACTCCTTCCTAGGCTTTCTCAAAGTAGACCCTGTTAGTATTTAAATAACCATACCTGTTTTAGCTTAAAATTCGCTAAAAATATTTTCTCCTTTTCCCTCCCCCAACTCCTGCCTCAAGTATATGACTATCCAGAGGTCACCTGGGCTAAATGGGGTTCATGACTTCTCTGGTTTTGGTACGGTACCCCACCCCCCACCTCTGCGGGCCATCCAGGGGCCGGGGGCTCTCAAACCCGTAAGAACGAGGGAATGAGGTGGGTGCTCACCACAGAGCTAAATTGGGCAATCTTTGCAGCTACAGCTTCTGGAGAATGGTTCTGCCTCCCCGCGACGTGAACGATAACATACTTGCTGAGGGCAAGGACAATGTCTCCTCTACCAGACAAGAAACTTCCTGATGGTGACACTATCCTTTTGTTCCTTTTACAAGACCCCATTCCCACAACTCTGAGACACTGGGTGGCTCTTAAAATAGTTTCTTGTGCGAAGTATTCCATCTCAAGTCTGACTTTAAACGATAAACGGAAACGTCCTTTAGCTAACTGGGCAACGAAGGGGTTAAATCTCAACAACCTGATGGATTCTGGGGGTTTCTTTCCTCGACTTCAGAAATTAAAACGACTGGGAAGGGAAATTTTGCCCAAGGTAAAGATGAAAATCGTTAACTTCAACTAGCCGGCTTCTGCCCCAAACAATAATGGCTGCCGAACTTACAAAGGGTAACATTCCCCTAACTAGAAAGGCTGGCCCCCGTTTCTACTTTGTGCCCAATTCCAAAATGGTGCTCGCTAGCCTCACCAAAAGGAGGGAACTTCCCAGCACCCCATCTGGCTCACAACGTCAGGTGACGCGAGCCCCAGCCGGAAGTGGAGGAAAAAGCGCCTCAGCCCGCGGCGCCTGCGCAGAAGGCTCTAGACGCTGTGAGACAGGAGGCACTTGGGATCGTTCGCAGGATTGGGACTGCTACAGAGGCCGCCACGGAGCCCGCCGGAGCCACCGTTCCTACTATTGCTGCCGCCGCTGCCCGAATCGGAACCGTCGGGCCGCAGCCGCCGGCAATGCCGCGAAGGAAGGTAAGAGGAACGGGACAGGAGGGATGGCGGGTTCCTAAGGACAGTCGATTGAGCAGCGTGACGCAGTTGGCCACGCCTCACAGTCCGCGGGTTCCAACTTCCCGCTCCCCGGAACCTAGCTTAGCAACCCTCTCTTCTGGCTATACCCAACAGAAAAATGCGGGCCCGACCCTCGCCTCGGCCTTTGCTTGCAACTATTCCCGCCCTCTGCTTGCCTGGCTCAGAGGCGTTCTTCTCGTTAATTGGCCGTTGAAACGTCTAGAAGCATATTGATTGGCTGGTGACACCGCCCATTTGAGCCCAACGGCCACCTCCCCGCGTGTGGGGGAGGTGTCTAGGCCTGACCCTAAGGCTCTCGGACTGGCTGTAGAGAACGAACCCTCCTCTCTTGATTGGCTGGGCTTTGCAGTCTGTCCCGTGGGGGCGCGGTTTAGCGGACCGCCATTGGGTGTCACGAATCCACGCTCTTCCTGCCAGTGATGCTGATAGGCGGAGAGGTGGGGTTTGGGAAGCAGCCTTCCTTTCCAGGGGGCACAACAAAGCAGAAGACTGGGTGGTAGAGAAACAGCGCCCACTCCCAGGGGACCCCCACTAAGCTGTAATTTTTCCTTATTTGCTTGGTTGGACAGCGCCTAGAAAATGCAGTTAGTAGAATCAGAAACTTTCTAGAATTACACAGGACTTAAGAGATAGCTTTGGGACACTCCCATCCCTTCTCTTTGCTCCTGAACAGAGATCTAATGAAGTGTCCCAAGCCTCTCAATTAGACAGTGGCAGAGCCAGCACTACCGAACAAATCTTAACTCAATTCAGCAAATATTTATCAACTACCTGCTATGTTCTGGTTGCTGGGGATTCAGAAATTAGTTAGAGATGATCTCTGGCTTAAGGAAATCACAATGTGATGGGACATACAAATAGCCGTAGAAGGATCTAGTAAATTCTCTGCTTAGAAGTATCTATATAAAGAGTTATGGGAGGAAAATGAAGGAGTAAGTAACTCTGCTCTGGAGTAAGATGGGAAGTAGATTGGTAGAAGCCGGAGAGAAGATCTGAGTTCCAGGGTCAAGCCAGGAAGGGATGGTCAAAGATGATCAGGGATTCAACTATCTGGGTGATTGGACCAGATGACCTTTAAACCCCACTTTATCCTCTGGATTTTCTGACTCTTGCAGGGTCCTCTGTTCATTTTGGGGCAGATTACCTTTGAACTCTTTGGAAAGCTGGATGGTATTCTTGCTCATTTCTGTAGAAATATTTCTCTTCCCTGAGGCTTTCAAATAAAGTATTTACATTTTTTAATGTCTCCTAAAATGATCTAGATTGATAGGCGGTGTTATGCTAAGGCTCAACAAATGTAAGAATAGTACTGGTGTCTTGGGATAGGTCTGCAGTCCCCTCCAAACACAAAGAGCTCTTGAACATGTAAGTTGTTTTTGTAACTTATTTGGTGGCAAAACCTGTCCTAAACCGTCCTGAGGCTACTTACAGTTTTTGTGTCTCTTTTAGTGTGATTGTTTATATATTTTGCTGCAGAAATATCAATGTTTTTGATATTTGCAGGATATATGCAAAGTATTCCCTTTCCAGAAATCTTTAAAAATTATGACTTCTAAACGGGCCCTAAGGGTTTTTGAATAAAGAATAGGGGACTTATAGTTTGAAGCTTTGTAGTGTTTTATAGCAAATAAGCTTCCCTTTCTGTTAATAAAGTATATAGTGTTAACGCTCAATTGATAAAAGTTATCCTTGTGGCTAATTGTGCCTCAGGAGGCTAATAATTGACAAATAATTATTCGTCGAAAAGACAAGAAAAACCCTCTTTCTGAATAAATACCTACAAGTCTTTGCCTTTTTTTAAAGGACTTTGGCATTCATGTGGAGAAACTTCAAAGGTAGATCACATACAAAAGAAGAATTTTACTCTTTCTGCTTACATCCTTTTGGGATCAGAATTGTGGACCATGATATTTTGAATTAGTGTGTGGCTTTTAAAAATGTGATAGATGTTTATGAAGACTTTGAACAAAAGCTACCCTAAAGTTAAATTGAGTCTAGCACTAACATCTTTTGCACCACCTTGGACTTTCTATAAGTGCATGGTTATGTCAGCTATACCTTTTTGAGTTGGATACTGTTATTTCCAGTTTGTGATACTAACCTCCAAATGGACTTGTTTCAGAATTAAATTGGTTTTAATATAGCAAAAATTAATTCTCCTTCATTTATTTAATAAAGGTACATTATATGTAGGTTGTTCCACTTAAATGCTCTAAATAAAGGAAAATTGGCTGCAGATTCCTTTCTTAGGTTTGAAGTTGGTGTTTTTGACATCAAGGTTTGTTTTATTTCCAGTATTAGTACAAACCCACAGAGTAAATGCATCTGTGCTAATGTCTGGCTCTATGGTGTTACAGAGGAATGCAGGCAGTAGTTCAGATGGAACCGAAGATTCCGATTTTTCTACAGATCTCGAACACACTGACAGTTCAGAAAGTGATGGCACATCCCGGCGATCTGCCCGAGTCACCCGCTCCTCAGCCCGGCTGAGCCAGAGTTCCCAAGGTAAAAGGCTTCCTTCTTTCTGACCATACCTTAAAACTAACTGGTTATCATATTACTGTGCTAGTTAATGTGGAAGCTGGTCCCTTGGTTTAATGTAGTGAAAGAATCTGGTAAAATGCAAAGTAAATGACTGCAGAAGTGTCAGGGCTTTAAAAATGGTTATGTAGGTGCTGCCCAAGTTGTAGACCCAAAGAAACTGTGTCTAGTGTAATGGATATATGACATATATGTTAAGAGTTATTTAAAAAATTTTTAGATGATGTCTTTTCATTTTCTGTTAGAATGGTTTAAACTTAGAAACTTAAAATAATCTCTTGAACTTGTTATTGGAGGGGGCCCAGTATTTCTTAAACCATGTTTAATGCTGTAATATAATCAATTATATAATTGTAGTATACAATTAATAGATATAAATAGTTGATCCAGTTAGTAGTTATTAGAATTTGGTTCTGGGGAAGCCGGGATGGCTCAGTGGGTTAAGCGCTCACTTTGCAGCCTGGAGGACCAGGGATCGAATCCCGGCCCTGGCCCGTGTGGAACCATGTGCTGAACTGGGAGCTCCCCCAGTTCAGTTCTCTCTCTATCTCTGTCTCTGTATTTCTCTCTCTCTCTCTCTCTCTCTCTGTCAAAATAAATAAATAAATAAATATATATATATTTAGAATTTGGTTCTGATGGTAAAAAATAAAGAATCTCAGAGTTAGAAAGTTCTCTAGTGCAGTTAGCCTTCTGGGCTTAGATTTGGAGGGTACCCCTGACCCCTCCTGGCACTGCTCTGGGATTCTCTGAGGAGGAAAGAAGGGTGTAGTTAATACAGAAAGCTGATGATCAGTAGGTGATAATAGATTAAGGGGGGAAAATGTAATATACTTGGAGCACTTTAAATAGTGTTGATTTGGTTACTGCTATGTGAACATGTTGCAAAATGAAAGGAAAACATCAGTTTTTCAAGCAGGAAAGTAGGAATGTAATCTCACAACAGCTGTTCCTAACTTTATGTTTGAGTTTAACATTTCAACTAAAGTATAGCTGAAGTTTTTAAGTTTTATTTTTAGCACAATGGGATTATTGGTAAATGACTACCATAATTCAAGTTCTCTGCTATGAACTGGAATACCATGATATAAAAATCAGTTTCTGCCCTCAAGGAGCTCACAGTTTAGTGGGAGATATAGATATGTACACTGATCATTGTTGTTGTTTTTTTAAGATTTATTGTTTTTTTGTTTTTTTTGTTTTTTTTGTTTTTTTAATATTTTTGTTTTTACTTTATTTATTTTGACAGAGAGAGAGAGAGACAGAGACAGAGAGAGAACTGAACTGGGGGAGCTCCCCAGTTCAGCATATGGGTCCGCATGGGCTGGGGCCCGGGCCGGAATTTGATCCCCGGTCCCCAGCGCTGCAAAGTGAGCGCTTAACCCACTGAGCCATCCTGGCTTCCCCTTGTTTTGTTTTTAAAGATTTATTTTTATTGTTTTGACAGAGAAAGACAGAGAGAAGGGGGAGGGCCCAAAGCAGTTTCCATAGTTGACAGCATTAGTTTTCCACATAGTTTCATTCCATAGGTGGGCGCGAGGCTGTGCAGGGCAGGAACTGGGCCGGGAGCCTCCCGTGTAGACCCCAGCAAGAACTGAACTGGGGGCACACCCCAATTCAGCATATGGGTCCACATGGGCCGGAGCCAGGATTTGATCCTCAGGCTCTGGGTTAACCACTGAGCCATCTCCACTTCCCCAATTTATTTTATTGTTTTTGACAGAGACAGAGAGAAGGTGGAGGGCCCAGAACAGTCTCCATAGTTGTACATCATCAGTTCTGACGTGGTTTTGTTCCACAAAGGTGGGCGGGGGCCACACAGGGCGGGAACTGGACTGGGGGGCTCCTTTATGGGAGGCATGCCCCAATTCAGTACGTAGAGAGGCAGTCCGAGCAGCCTTGCAGTGATTGATGCGGGATCGAGTTGGAAAATTCGTTTAGTGGCATATCCAGACAATTTTCGGGATCGAGTTGGAAAATTCGTTTAGCAGCATATCGAGACGTTTTTCGGGATATACTCGGCATATAAGACGACCCCCGATTTTCGGTTGACTTTTTTTCATTTCAAAAGTCGTCTTATACGCTGGAAAATACGGTATATGGGTCCACAGGGGCCAGAGCTGGGATTCAGTCCTTGGTCCCTGGGGCTGCAAAGCAAGCACTTAATCTGCTGAGCCATCCCAGCTTCCCCTGATCATTGTAATGCAGAGTGGTTTCCATAAAGTACTATGGAAGCCATGGAAGCCCAGATATGGGACCACTAAATTAAGGCAGGACTCCCAGAGGGAAATGTTTTTTTCTCTTTTTCTTTCTTTTTTTATTGTTTGAGAGAAAGGGTGTGTGTGTGTGTGAGAGAGCGAGAAGGGCCCAGAGTAGTCTCCATAGTTGTGCATCATTAGTTGTGACATTGTTTCATTCCACACAGGTGAATGTGGGGCTGCACATGGCAGAAACCAAACTGGGGCCTCCCACATGGGAGGCAAGAACCTTTGCTGCTATCCCAGTAGTTACCAGTTGCACTGAAGTTCAGCATATGGCTTTGCCTGGGCTGGGGCCGGGATTTGATCCCCGGATCTCAAGGTTGCACAGCAGGCTCTCTATCTGCTGAGCTATCCTGGCATCCCCTAGATGGGAATCTTAAAGGATCAAGTAGGAATTTACAAGTTGAAAGATGGGGAAATGTTGTTAATAGGCAGAAGGAACAATATATTTAAAGGAAGGGGCATAGTGTTCTTAGAAAGTGTAATTGGTTGGGATCTGAACGCTTAAAAGCCTTAAATACTCAGAACAGCTAGGATATACATGAGCTCTGTGGTTCTCGCTCCCTCTGGAATTAGGATCACTGAGAAATGTTTAGTGTTCTGTTGCAACCCAGCTTCTTAGCTCTTTCTAGTTCTTATACTTCATGACCACAGCGTTGCACAACTCCTGGGACACCATTCACAATGTAGTCTATGTAAGGTGGCCCTGTCTAAAGCAAAATGTAGACTAGACTAGACTGTTATAAAGAGAGCCCCCTGGAGATGTGCAAACTGTTAACCTAGCTGTGTGCTAACTCTTACATGAAAGTTTGAGAATTTTCTTTTTTTCCTAGTTTAAAGTATGTTTTAGTTTTAGCTTTGAATTATCTTTATTCCTTTTTTGAGCATTATCAGCTTGGAGATGTGAAAAGGCTGCTGGGTGCTTCAGAATAGGTTTTGCCTTCCAAGAGAATTTTAAAAGCTGTATTCTTGTCTTTATGAATCTATTATGATTTTGCTTCAGGGAATCAGAAGGTACCGGTAATCAAGAAGAAGAAAAGAGATCCCTTAAATAAAGAAAATATTTGTATATTGTTATATCCTTAGTAAAAGGCAAAAGATTTATGCAATCTGTAAAGAGAAACCAGAGTATTGTTAAATCTTTAATAATAGAATATCTGTTTTATAATGGGTTAGAGTAAGGGAAGAAAGAAAATGCGGCTAATATTTATAAAGCAGTAGATCTGTGTACCAGGCACTTAATGTTAAGTGCTCTACATGAGTTGTCTCACTTATTCCTCACAACAAACATATGAGGATTGTGCTTCTAGTAGCTTCCCTTTTCTATAGATCAGGAAACAAGCTTGGAGAGATTAACTTGCCCACAATGCCACAACTACCGTATTTTTCGGTCCATAAGACGTACTTTTCCCCCCAAAAAAAGTGGAGGGAAAAGTGTGTGCATCTTATGGAGTGAATACTACAAAGAAGAGTGCGCGTTGGGGACCTTAATGATGCCGTGGGGAAGCCTGCAGCCAGATCAGAAAGCAGGGACTGCATGGAAGGAGAGCGGGTCCAGACAGGTCAGGTGCATCTTACGGAGTGAAAAATACGGTAGTTGGTATGGTGGAATGGAACTGAATCATGTTCAGCCTTGATTCCAGAACATAAACCATATTCTATACCATATTGCATCTCTATCTGATCTAGGATGTTATACAGGGCCTGGTAGAGAAGTAATGCCCTTTTTTGTGAACTGGTAATCTGTATCAAATCATCTCTTACAAAATTCTATAACAAAACAATATCACACTCAAGCATACTATACTACTTTAAAATGGGCATTACTTCTGCTAGACTCTGTGTTTCATTTAATAAAATGGGAATTTTAAAAACTTGTTGGATTTTATAAAAGATGAAGAGGAGGATCATATAGGTAGGAAATAAAAGACTTTCTTCTTCTTTTCTTTAATTATTTTATTATCTTTTAAAATCTGGATCAGATTCCAGCCCTGTTCGAAATTTGCAGTCTTTTGGCACTGAGGAACCTGCTTATTCTACCAGGAGAGTGACCCGAAGTCAGCAGCAGCCTACCCCAGTGACCCCGAAAAAATACCCCCTTCGGCAGACTCGTTCGTCTGGCTCAGAAACTGAGCAAGTGGTTGACTTTTCAGATAGAGGTGAGTGGGTATGATACTCATATGATTCGGACCCACAGAGGGTCTGGTGAGTTTCCTCTTAAGGAAGGCTTGGGGTCACTGCAGATAGATGCCTAAGACAAAATTTCAGCTAAGTGAATGCTATTTGCCTGATTTCTTACATATGTCTTGCTGAAGATAATTTGTTGCTAGAGTATTCTTGACGTACAGAGTAGCTGGTTGTATTAGATCAAACCTGCAGTAGAGAAAAGGGACTAGATACCTCTTACTCACAGATGATGAAGGTTTGGACTAGATTTTCTTGCAGCCATACTTACCAGTTAAGTTACTTTTTAATTTCTCAGAAGAGGAATCTTTCAGTAATGGGGAACGTTAAGCTATTGAGATAGTGATTTGCCAGCCCAAATGAGAGTCCTTTGAACAGAGGTTATAGACTAATGAGCTTCTAGTCTGCCAGCTTGGTTGGTTGGTTGCTTTGCTTGCATAGTATTTACATTGAGAAAAAAATTTTGTTGCCAGTATTTGAAAATACAGAGATTTCATATATAAGACTGGGTTGCTCATTTCTTTAAAAAAAAAATTGGAAAGCTTTGGGGACATTAGGTGGCCATTCATTCACAATAATTGACTTGAGCTGTCCCTTGAAAGATGGTGTTTCTTAGCTTAGCCCCTGTAGTTTGTAAGCTCTGATTTAGAGTCTGGAATTACTAGATTTCCACTAGCTAACTCAAAAGAGTCAAGTCTGTTTACATTCTCATAGCAAGTCTGTTCACACTCTCATAGCAAGTCTGTTCAGTGTCATCTACCGGTAGAAAGAACCATTTTCATGTCTTCCATCGTGTATCTTTTTTTTGTTTTTTAGATTTGTTCGGGAGAAGGTGGCGGGGATGATGGGGGGATGAAGCAATCTCCATAGTTGTACATCATTAGTTCTGACCTAGTTTCATTCCACACAGGTGGATGTGGGTCCACATGGGGTAGAAACTAAACTGAGGGCTTCCTGCATGGGAGGTGAGAACCTTCACTGCTGAGCCATAGTGGTTATCAGTTGTGCTGCAGTTAAGCATATGGGTTTGCATGACTGGGACTGGGGCTGGGAATTGAACCTCAGACCTCATGATTTGGAAGGCAGGTGCTCAACTGCTGACGTATTTCAGCATCTCAAGATGGTAATGTTTTTAAAAATTTATTTCCATCCAGTTTCATGACTGGGAGCTTAGGAGAAATACAGATAAGTGAAATGTATTAGGTAAACCCCAAATTTAATTTTAGTCATAATTTAAAGTTGCACAAAAAGAACAGTGTTTCTTTTCATTTTTTATTCAGTAGATAAATGGCTAAAAGTTACTAGCTAAATCAAAAGTTGCTGGCCAGAAGACCTGTGAAGCCCATAAACTTCTGAATAATAAACCTCTAAATAAATGAACCCCATTTATGAGTTCTGCCAATCACTTTTACTTTAGAAACTAAAAATACAGCTGATCATGATGAGTCACCACCTCGAACTCCAACTGGAAATGCACCTTCTTCTGAGTCTGATATAGACATCTCCAGCCCTAATGTATCTCATGATGAGAGCATTGCCAAGGACATGTCCCTGAAGGACTCAGGCAGTGATCTTTCTCATCGCCCCAAGCGCCGTCGCTTCCATGAAAGCTACAATTTTAATATGAAGTGTCCTACGCCAGGCTGTAACTCTCTAGGTGAGTGTGCCTCAGCTTTCTGACACCCTGTGTTCTATGGTTCTCTCTCTCTCTCTCTCTCTCTCTCTCTAATTAGGATCACCCAGAAATACTTAGTGTTCTGTTGCAACCCAGCTTCTCAGGCTCTTCAGTGGTCACATGCTCAAGTAACAATGAATGGCCCACTTGAATAAAACTATTTCTGTTTCTTGACCCGTTGTCCATAATAGTAGATCTGGTTTCAAGGAAATTAAGTGTGATGTACCATTTAGTTTACTGAGAGCTTTTCTCAGTGAAAAGTTCTCTCCTTTTCTAGCAAAAATTAAACAGAAGACCAGTTATCTCTGAATACTTCATTGTATGGTGTGTAGTTCAAGCTTAATGAAAATTAATAGAGTATAAGATAGTGCAAAATAGTAGTTCTATGGCCATAGCAACAGATTACATATTTATCAAGAAGCAGTGAAGCTAAAAGAGTACAGATGATATCCTGGACTTTTATGACTTCAGTAGTTTTAGATCTTTCAGCTCTGTGTACTTAGTATAAATTAGAGAAATGTCAGATAAATGAGTACTTCATCATTTTGTTAGGACGAACTTTTTACCCCTTACTGAGACTGAGATTTTTTTTTTAAGATTTATTTTATTTTTGATAGAGAGACAGAGACAAAGAGAGAAGGGGGAGGGCCTAGAGCAGTCTCCATAGTTGCATGTTATCAGTTTTTTACATTGTTTCATTCCACACAGGTGGGCCAGGGGCAAGTATGACAGTAACCGGGCTGGGGGCCTCCCATGCGGAGGCATGCCCCCAAAAGCCAGGGGCCTCTCACATGGGAAGCATGCCCCAGTGGGAAACAAACTGGGGGTCTCCCACATGGGAGGCACATCCCAGTTCAGCATATGGGTCTGCACAGTCTGGGGCTGGCACCAGGATTGATCCTCGGACTCTGGGGCTGCAAGGCAAGCACTTAACCCACTGAGCTATCCCAGCTTCCCCAAACTGAGAGATTCTTGTAATGATTTAAACCATATTTATGCTCCTTAGGTGAGCTGAGGTACAAATGTTGGGCTTAAGCTTTTGTCTAGAGTTGGAAGGCACTGACTGATAAGGGACCTTTTGTTTCTGTGTGTGCCTCTCAAATTTAGGCTTTGAATGTGGCCACAGGTTCACAAAAAAGGTAGAACAGAAGAAGTTACTGCTTTGTCAGCCACCAGTACATTTTTCATAGTATTTCATTTACTTGGATTCTTTCCCAGTCTTAGCAGCAATTTTTCAAATATATTCATTCCATCAAAATGCATAAAATAAAAGTTCCTTTGAACTTTTATTATATACCAGTTGTTGTTATTATTATTATTATACCAGTTGTTACTTGAAATAACTGTTTTAGGCCTAAGTCAGTTTCCTTGGATTAAATAATGAAAAACTAAGAATAGAAACCATAGAAACATTTGTACAAGAGATAAATAATAATACGATTTAAGAGGATAAGGGGATTACTTGCCACACAGCAAGGGAAGGAACTTGTCTGAGCTCCGCTAGTCACTATCCACGCTTCCCTAAATTTGTTACTTTTATTTTATGTACATGCTTAATCAGTCACTCAGTAAATACTTACTGAATGTTTGCCATGTGCCTGTTTGTTTGTTGTTGTTTTTTTTAAGTTCTGGAGATGTAGTTGTGAATATGTCAAAGTCCCTACCTTCATGGAGATTATAGGCTTAACTGGGAAAGGCAAACCAGGTAGATACATAATATATTAACTAGAGATATATGCTGTGAAAGAAAATAAAGTAGGGAGTGTAGCAAGGGTAGAATATTATGGCTGCACAGGCACACATACACAAACACCTATAGTAGGTTAGGGAAAGCCACTCTGACATGGTGACATTGAGCAAAAACCTGAAAGAAGTGAGAGAATGAACCACTTGAGTATCTGGGGGATAAGGGATAAGCGTTATAGGTAGTTGGGAGTGGGAAGTACAAAGGGTCTAGGGTAAGGGAATGCTGAAGCAATTTGAGGCACACTTTGGGACCAATATGTCTGGGGCAGAATGACCAGAACAGAGAGGAGGAGATGAGGTCAGGGTAGGGGCCTGTTTGTGTTATTTATGCCCAGGTCTTACACCCCACTCCCCACCCCTGCCCCCCTAACAACGTAGACTAGATGGTAAATATTAAATCTGTTGCCTCAGAGGAAAGTTTACTTTGACTTTTGTTTTTAATGTACTGGCAGTATTTGAAAAATATGAACCTGAGCTTCCAAAATTATTCTTGACTCTGTTCCACTCTTATCTTAGGCCAAATGATGTAATTAACTTAAGTTTTTTTGGGTATAAAAGTATTATGTGCTTGTGAAAATGAAACCCTATGGGAGGGTTTGAAGTACATAAGTTAAAGGTCTCCTTCACTCATTTCCCCAAAACCATGCCCAAAGAGAAAAACTGTTGGTAGTTTTTTATGAATTTTTCTGATAAGTCTATACATATGTTAAACACACATGTATATGTGTGTATGTGTGTGTGTGTGTGTGTGTATATATAGTTGTTATTTGTAATAAGGAAAATATGCAATGGTTGGTTTGACATCTTGGATGTTTTAGGTTATTAGCACTTAGAGGTGTCTGTTTAAAGGATACTGAGAATACCATTGCATTGGTAGTTCATGAATTATTTAAATTGTCCCATGTTGATTATCATTTAGATTATTTCTCATTTTTAGCTATTTTGAACAACACTATAATGGATAGCCTTGTATGTACATATTTTGATGTCTTCCTAGAAACTCAGATAAATTCATAGCAGTGGAATTGTTGGGTTAATAGAGCATCTATCCTTTTTTAAACTTTTAATATAGACACATTAGATCGGTTTTAGTTTGCATATTATAAAATAAGACACAACTTTCATTACTCTTTATAGATGCCTAATATTTATAAAGGCCTGCTGTAGCAATGACACGTTACATTTTTACATGGTGTTTGATCATTGAGGGTAGTTTTTTGTGTCCAAGATAAATTGTGTGGACTTATAGAATTATATTTTTAATAATACAGTCTCAGAGAACTGGCAACCTGCATGTCATATATTAATTCTCCTCTCCCCCAGAACTTAGACTATTTTGGCCCTTTAAAGCTTACTCTATCACTGTGTTGTGTAATTTTTTTAATCCCTTGTCCTTTTTTAAAAAGATTTATTTATTGTTTTTGACAGAGAGATACAGAGACAGAGAGAAGGGGGAGGGCCCAGAACAGTCTCCATAGTTGCACATCATCGGTTTTTTTCACATAGTTTCATAGTGGGCTTGGGGCTGCACAGGGCAGAAACTGGGCCAGGGTCTTGCCCTGGTGAGAACTGAACTGGGGGCACTCCTCAGTTCAGCATATGGGTCAGCACGGCCGAGGCCGGGATTTGATCCTTGGTCCCTGGGGCTGCAAAGTGAGCACCTAACCCAATGTCCCTTTTATCCAAAATTAAATGTCTTTTTTCTTTGAAAGAAAGGTAAAGATATTTGTAAATTTGCAATTTAGCTTACCAGTAGCCATTTTATCTTTTTATCTCATTAGCATTGTCCCACCATCCCTTTCACTCTTAGATGTTTTATGAACCTTGTGGTTGAAGAGATGTTTGAAAAGGAAATAGGGGAAGCTGGGATGGCTCAGTGGGTTGAGCGCTCGCTTTGCAGCGCTGGGGACCGGGGATCGAATCCCCGGGCCCCGGCCCGTGCGGAACCATATGCTGAGCTGGGAGCTCCCTCAGTTCAGTTCTCTCTCTGTCTCTGTCTCTCTCTCTCTCTCTCTCTCAAAAATAAAAATAAAATAAATAAAAATATTTAAAAAAAAAGAAGTTCTTTGCCATTTAAAAAAAAAGAAAAGGAAATAATTTTTCGTTTCTTGTGTGTTTTCACTGTGTGAAAAATGGAAAACTGAAGAGATACCCTTTTGATAAAATGAGCTTTTCTATGTTGTTATTCCCAGCATTATCCCTTCATAAGAGGACCTTGTGCAAACTCTGTGTTTTAAAGTTTGATTATAGAAGAAACCTACGCTCCACACCTCCAAAAAAGTAAAGAAATTTAATCTGGTCCAAAATGATCTTACTTATATGATAGAAAAGACCATTTTCTTCATTTTTCTTATTTATTGATTATTGAAAGAAGTTCCATTCAGATTGGATAGGATTGCATAACAGAAAGGAAAGTACACTTGTTATACGTATGACTTGATCAATGTAGCACAGGAAAGTTAAGTTCTACCAAAAGAGAATATTATTATTGCTGTAATTTTGTGCCTTTATTATAAATATATGGCTTTACAATGCTTTGTAATTTGAGAAATACATCATCAGAGCAGAAGGAACTATAATTTATATTAAACATACATAAGTATGTTCAAATATTGCCAGGTGCAAACTACGGAAGAAAATAATTTATTGTGGGTACAAGTTATGGCCCTAACAGCACTTTTGATGGGCTCAATCTGTCTGATTCAATCTAATCAGATGTATATTTGGTAAAAATGATATAGCAAAAACAAACAAACAGGTTTGTTGTGGAGAATAATATCACTCTCTAAGCTTAAATCTTCTCTATCTTGAAATTAAGTTTTCTCCTTTAACAGGACACCTTACAGGAAAACATGAAAGACACTTCTCCATCTCAGGATGCCCACTCTATCATAACCTCTCAGCTGACGAATGCAAGGTAATTGTGTTCTCATTTATTCAACATATGCTTATCGAGTGCTTACCATTTGCCCAGCACTTTGCTAGACAATGAGGATCCAGTGTGAACAGTGGGCAAGGTCCTTGCTCTTGAATTTTAGTGGAAAAAACATCTTTAAAAATAACTTTAAAAAAAATAGGTAAAAGAATTAATTCATAGTATATAATGAGTACTTTGAAAGAAATTAACAAGGAGGTTATAGAATATTTGGAGCATCACCCTTCAGTGCATTATTTTTTCACTGAAAAAGACTGCTAGGGATCTTTTCCATTAAGGACTAATTTGCATAAATATGTGATTTCAGTATTCATGCATTAGGTTCTCTTAGAAATCTGTGAAGATATTTTGCTCCCCCTCCCCCTTTTTATTTACATGGAAATGCTCTAGTGTTTTGCAGCTTTCATATTTTCGACATTTTGCTTTTAAAAAGTTTTTTAGGGGATGACGGAATGGCTCAGCAGGTTAAGCGTTTGTCTTGCAGCCCCAGGGTCCAAGGATCAGATCCTGGCCCCAGCTTGTGCAGACCCATATGCTGAACTGCAGTGTGACCCCAGTTCAGTTCTTGCTGGGGCTAGCTTCCCTGTGGGAAGCCCCTGGTTCAGCCCCCAGCTCTTGGGGGCATACCTCCCATGCCTCCAGCTTGGTTCCTGCCCTGTGCAGCATCCCAGCCCACCTGTGCAGAATGAAACTGTGCTGAAATCTGATGACTTACAACTATGGAGACTACTCTGGGCCCTCCTCTGTTTCTCTGTCAAAAACAATAAAATGTTAAAAAGGTTTTGTAATTTTTCTCATTGTGTACTTCTCTGGAATACGTCTACTTTTTGTTATTCTCAATTACACCTACTGTTGGCTAATTTTTAAATTATTTGTTTCGGGAAAAGCCGGGACGGCTCAGTGGGTTGAGCGCTCGCTTTGAGGCCACGAGGACCGAGGATCGAATCCCGGCTCCGGCCCAGGCAGGACCCACATGCTGAACTGGGGAGTTCCCACAGTTCGGTTCTCT